>JASCZW010009058.1:0-45362 GCA_034211315.2 Aedes japonicus
ACCCCTGTTTCTAAATCGTACACCAGCATAAATCATGAATAGAATAAATACAAAGCAAAGCAACCAAATTAACTCTAGTACATTACAGTTGCCGGGTAAACTTTAAATAATTCAGATGAATCAGTCGTTCAGTGTCTTCATTAATACCAGTACAGTGAATGCCATACTGAACTTAAAAGTTTCGTCATCTAACTACGCCAAACTAAGCGAAGGTCTCAGCGGAACAGTTGAAGTCAAAATAGAGCGTGTAGAGCCATTGAAGTGCTGATGACATAATCAATTGACGTGCTGGGCGTATTTATGTCTGGAGCTGCAGAAAATTTCTTGTTCGCAACTGTTTAGGAGCGTAGATGAATACCACAAAATTTCATGGAGAGTCGGTTTCAACGAAGTACTCTTTACTACGACAACTGCTTGTGCTGACTGTACGCCTATGCTCCAATGTTTCAATAGCCAAGAGTGAGCAACGTGACCTTGAAAAATCGAGAACAGCAGTGGTCCTGCTGCCGTCGAGGTACGCCCGACGATCTTCGCCATTGTGAGTATCCCGTCCGTTAGATAAGATTTAAACCAAACGAACCTGGGGTTATTTGACACACCAAATTTGTCTAATTCTGCTGGGCGCATACACGTAAAAAATCCGTGCCCGGATCCGTGAACTGCAGTCATGAATTCGAGAACAAGCTAAAATACACCGTGAACTGAATCAGCCGACCGAACTAGTTCATGTTTTTGCAAAATCATGAAAACGTGAACCAGTTCACGGTCCGTTTTCATTTTCGTGAACGCTTTGTTTCTGTAGCATTCGAAAGCAGCCTTATAGATCTGTGTGAAACAACGTCAACTTGAGATCCAGTTTCCAACATTCCGAGACACGAGGAACGAAAGGTGCAAGGTTGGTTGAAATCGATCCTCTGGGGTGAAATCCATGTTGTTCAGAGATGTAGTGTCTGTAATCTGGGCAAACAACAAGTCGTTGACGATGATCTGAAGACGCAAAGTATAAGGTGCAGAACGATGCAGATCCTCGATAATTTTCTTCAGACGGTTTGTCTTTATTCTCGAAAATCGGAATATGAATGAAGATTTCCAACGTATTGATATTTTCCGGCGTAACGAGAGATGAAATCTTCAAAGGTGCGAACGGCAAACACCGTAGAGCAATTCTCAGGTTACTACGAAGGAATTCCGTCAGGTCTCCGCCACGTTTGAGAGTTTTGCAGCTTCGATTGCGGATCTACCGAGGTCTGATGTAAATTGGTGGGCAGTCATTGAAGGAACGCGTCTCTGGGGAGTATTCGAGTGCTTCGATGACTTGTCTTTACCGCCAAATGGTGTTATTGGAATACACTTCAGCGCCCAGGCGGCATCGCGACGCATCCATCAGCGCCGCGCGATCTACATGCCAAGATAATTTCAACCGGTAGCCCATTAACATTCCTTTTGTGTTCATAAATGATTGAAGAAACAACTTTGGGTTGCGCCGAAGGTTAGATTGAGATCAATGGAACAATTTGCGTACAGTTGACGATTGTGTATCGGGTAATGGGTACTAGCTGCGTAGAGAAGATCATTGGTGAATTGATTGAGTTTGGCATTGTGTACCGTAACGACATTAGACCAAGGCGAGTGCCACGAGCAGGCCTCCTCAAAGAAACAAAAATCTGATATGCAGTCTTTGTTGCAACATCGCTCAAAAAGTCTACAGCCTCACCGATAGTAGAGCACGAGTCGAGTGAACAATGCCGCTTCACTTTCGTATTGGGACAGAGAGCAGGTTCATTGCGGCGAAATAAGTTCTTCGGAAGTTCCTGCACCATGTGGATCAACGATGTTATCGCGAAGGTAGCTAGGTACTGATAGATTGATAATAATCTCCAGCGCAGGATGATCGTAGCGTCGAGGTTAATGATAACGGTTCGGAGGCTTTCGACAACAGCACATCTATTTACGGCAGTCTCCATTTACCAATACAAGGATCAGAGCAGTTCTCGGAGTTACGATTGATCATCGTTGAACTTATTCGCGTTAAATCGCGAAGGCTGAATCCATCCACCAACGCACAGGCAGACAGGTGGCATGCGAACGAAGAACGCCAATTGTGGGATGACCAATCATGGCGGAACATTCCAAACCAACCTCATAATCTGGTTGTAACCGCCAAACAGTATGGCGTGCAGTCGTTGTGATCGGCACCGGGATAACACAGCGCCCATCGAACTGATATGGTTCTCGATCGCTGGCTCAAACCAGATTTCTATCGGGAGGCAAGTACATGGCACCGATACTTCGACAACCCCCATGTGGAGTTGTTATCTGGAACAGAACCCATAACGCGGTAGAGTGAAGGTCAAGGGTGGAGCAGGATCCAGGCGGCAACCGTAGAAGCCTGCTGGAAACCGCGCATATCAAAACGCCGCCACCGCCGAGCTGGCGGTGGGACCGGCATTCTCATCTACCAGAGCTGCGCAACACACGCGAGCTGGGAACAGCTTTCATCGTGGACGCGATACGTGCAGGGCGATACGGCGGGCGGATGACGCGGACCGGCTGGGTGTCGATCGGTCGGTGAGAACAAGCGGTGCTGAGGGTCGAGCGGCCGATCTCTTCAGTAAATCCCAAGCATAATCAACGCGCAGCAGCTCGCACCCTGGCAAAGCAATTGACGATGACAAGGACGCATGGCCTTCGCGCGGTGCCTGAACGTGAGAGGCACGGACCGCCGTCGCCGTGATGCCAAGACCACCATAGGAGACCTTTAACGCTCAGGGTAGGCAAGGTAGGGAGGAATTCAGACCGGTCGATTTCTGAAAGTTCGGCTCCCACCCGCTGCTGTTGAACCGCGAAAACGGCTTACGACCATTGATTTTTGCCGCCCGAAGAACACCATGCGCTATTCGTAACACCCCCCCCTTTTTTCTCCAACACAGCCTCCTCTTATCGGTACACCTGGAGATCACCACAGCAGACGGAATCGCAAATCGACCACGTTCTGATTGACGCACGTTCTATCCGACATTATCGACGTGGAGGACCTATCGTGGCGCTAACATCGACCTGACCACTACCCGTGATGGTTAACTGCGCCCAAAACTTTCCGGCATCAAGAATGTACGGAACCGGTGACCGCCACGGTACAACCTAGAGCGACTGAAGCCAACCGAAGTCACCTCAGCATACGCGCAGAATCTTGAGGCACCGTTGACAGACGAGGGCGAGCCTCGATGTGGCCCTCTGGAGGACTGCTGGAGTACAGTAAGCATCCATCAACGGACGCAGCCGATAGTACCATCGGGCATGGAACGAGTCGACGGAACGAATAATGCAGTGCGCGGGGTAATGCTCGCAGCAAGGAACCCAGGCAGAACGTGGAACGTTAGGGCAAGAAGCGAAACAGCAGACCCGCGTCTTCTCGGAGAAAAACGCGCCTGGCAGAAGCGAGTGCGAGGAAGATGGAACTCATGGTGCCGTTCTCAAGAAGCACGGAAGTTCCACCAGAAGCCTGGCGCATCCGCGAGCCGAAATCAGCAGGGATAAAGATGGGAGCGCTCTCGACGGACGGACGTGAGGTGATCGAAAGGTGGAAGCAGCACCGATGGAAGCACCGAATGGCGTGGAGAATGTAGGTACGGGAGACGCAAGGCAATGGAGGAAATGACTCACATCAGTGCAGCAAAAGAAGGAAATGATCCAACTCCGCCTGAGGGAAGTTAAGGATGCCATCCGCCAGCTCAAAACCAACAAAGCAGCTGGTAAAGATGGTATCGCAGCTGAACTCTCAAGATGGGCCCAGAAAGGGTTGGCCACCTGCTTGCAACGTGATGGATAGCCAGGATCTGAGAAACCGAACAGCTACCGGAGGAGTGGATAGAAGGGTTATCTGCCCCATACATAAAGGCGATCATTTGAATGTAAGAACTTCAGAGCGATCACAATTTGAATGTCGCCTGCAAAGTGCTCATCCCAGATCATATTCCGTCGTCCATCACCTAAAATGAATGAGTTCTGTGAGAAGTTATCAAGCCGGCTTCATTGACGGCCGAACGACAACGGACCAGATCCTTCACCGACGCGAAATCTTCCAGAAATGCCCGTGAATACTTGAGGTCCCAACGCATCACCCTGTTCATCGACTTCAGGGCGGCATACGACAGTATGGACCGTACATAATTATGGAAAATTATGAACGAAAACGGTTTTCCTGGGAAGCAGACCAGACTCATCAAAGCAACGATGGACGGTGTGCAAAACTGCGTAAGGGTTTCCGGTGAACTATCCAGCTCATTCGAATCTACATGGAGACTGCGACAAGGTGACGGATTCTCGTGCCTACTATTCAACATCGCTCTGGAAGGTTCAATGCGCCGAGCCGGCTCGCACAGCCGGGGCACGATTTTCACGAAATCTGGTCAATTTGTGTGCTTTGCGGATGACATGGACATTACCGCAAGAACATTTGGAACGGTGGCAGAGCTGTACACCCGCCTGAAACGCAAGCAACAAAGGTCGAACTGGTAGTGAATGCGTCGAAACAAAGTACATGCTCGTAGGCGGAACCGAACACGACCGGATCCGCCTAGGAAGCAATGCCACGATAGAACAGGGATACCTTCGAGGTGGTGGAGGAATTTGTCTACCTCGGACCCTTACCGACGGCTGACAACAATACGAGTCGTGAAATTCGAAGGCACATCATCAGTGGAAGTCGTGCCTACTACGGCCTCCAAAAGAAACTGGCGGTCAAAAAAGATTCACCCTGCACCGAATGCACCATGTACAAAACGCTAATAAGACCGGTGGTCCTCTACGGACACGAGATATGAACCATGCTCGAGGAGGACCTGCAAGCACTCGGAGTTTTCGAGCAACGCGTGCTAAGGACGATCTTCGGCGGTGTGCAGGAGAACGGTGTGTGGCGGCGAAGGATGAACCACGAGCGCGCTGCACTCTACGACGAACCCAGCATCCAGAAGGTGGCCAAAGCCGGAAGAAAACGGCCGGACAACAACCCTGCAAAGTTGGTGTTCGCTACTGATCCGGTGGGCACAGAAGGCGTGGCGCGCAGAGAGCACGATGGGCGGACCGAGTTGGAGCGTGATCTGGCGAGCATTGGACGTGACCGAAGATTGGAGAGTGGCAGCCACAAACCGAGTATTGTGGCGTACTACTGTTGACTATGTCTTATCCTAAATGTGATGTTGAACAAATAAATGTATGTATGTATACAAATACATGCAATAACAAAGGGTGAGGTGGAAACAGCGTGCCAGACGACGAAGTGTTGTCTGGATGAGGGATTCGTGGTTATCTGACCCAGGTTATGGATGACAACTGTTCCTTCCTTGATGGAAATCGTTAGATCGAGATCAAAGAGTGTCTAATTGTCTTTCAACAGTCTACTGTGAGTTTGTTAACCTTATTTTTAACAAACCACCAGGCGGAAATCCTAAAGCGTTTTGTTGGAAGGAGCTTCTCTATCCTTTTCGTGGGTTTCGTGTAAGTGCTTCTGTTAACGGGTCCACACCCACGTGTTTGGCCCTTCATACAATGGAATAGTGAAGATGTAGTGTACAGTTTGATCCGTGCCATTGGAAGGAACTGTACGCCAGGACAAGTCCTGCACTAGTGGTGGCTTCCTATCGCATCCCATCACATCACATCATACACATTCCGGCTACTTCGCAATGCCAGCACGGCCTTTGATATTGGATTCAGAAGGAAGCAGCTTTAATCTCGAATTAATAATCGTCGTGGATCGTCCAAAACAACATATCCTTTTCTGAAAGATATGTTGCCACTTTCTGAGCCAGGCTTTGATGTCATGTGGATAAACCTTCACGGTGGCGTTTGTGATGAATTCTGTGGTTCACAGCGTCACTTTTGGCTGACGCTGAAGGAACAACTTGAGTCATTTTTTCTGAAGATAACAATGCACGTTTATGAAGGCTTACTGAAACCAACATAGAGAAATTTCTAGTAAAAACTACAAGGTACAGCCCAAATGAGGTTGGCACGCAAAGTTGACGAAGGACTACGCAGCAGTGTGCAATCTAGATCGCTTGATTGTTTAATGAGTGGTCTGAAATGGGTTTAGTTCCAAATCTAATGCCCATACACTAAACGTTCAGCTTTACAACCTTAATTTTTTGATATAGCGTGTCTTGGTATCTACTTGCATACATCTTACATTCCCTGGAAATAATATATATGACACATGATGTCAAGGTATCAAGTTTTATACTTTGTAGTGCGATGTAGTCATCTGCGACACTTTACCCAAGAGGCTGATTTAATTCACCTCCAATTGCATACGATTTATACTAGGACCTTGTGTGTACAACACCGCCAAATATGCAAATGTCGGAAACAGTATGGTTTCGACAAACAAAAGATATTTTTCTTAATCGACCATCCAGAAACCCAGCGCCCATCACTCCTCAAAGACAAGTCCACTTTCATTTCCAATTGTTTTAGTGCCCATGAAAAGGGTCATTTTAGGGTTCAGAACAGCTACTCTAACCACCTAGTTTCGTCATGAAGCTGGTTTACTTGGCCAGGGCTGCCTGCCAATTGATTTATGTCAGTCGGGAAGCTACGCCTTCAAACCGCTTGAAATATCAATGATGAAGCTGTTCTTGTAGCCATATGCTGCGACATTTCACTTAGACTTGATGAACAGATTACTACACGGGGGAATCGAAGAAGCGTTTGACACTGTCGCTGCAGCATATCTTTGATGACCGGTATGCTTTCTGCACTTCTTTGTCAAAAATCCAAAGCGTTCTCTTCCATATCCCTTGTGATTAAAACACAGTGTTGAAGCATTCGATAGTAAATGTTGCTTCAGTGTGACTCATAATTTGATATATCAATCACCTTTCGACAAAATCTTCAACTCAATTTTTCAAACCCCAAAACTGTAAAAATATCTGAAAAATACAATTCGTCACCATGCTCGAAGGCCCCGTCGTTCGTTAACCTGAATGTCTCCATTATCTGCATTGACAAATTTAAACACGAAGGCGCAACTATTTGTCAACATTCGTCATCGGCCCAAAGTTAGACCCAAATAAATCTACAAACAAATGTCCAGCCCATTTTGTTTCATTGCACTAACACCGTTTGTGTGACACACTGGTCAAGACTCATGTAATCATGACCAGGCGGCGGTGGGTGGCTGTTTATGGTGGTCAGTTTAAGAGCTGCCAAAACCTTTACAAAGACATTGGACCGCCTGCCCGTTACACGTTTTGCTACTCGATCGTCGAAAAAAAGGGAGAATAATGCTTAGGCTCCTTAAGCCAAGTGACGAAATGACATTAAAAAGCGAAAAATGTATCACTGGCATGTTCATTCTCCTTCCCGTGGTTTGTGGTGATTGGTCTGCTTACGTTGGTTGTTGTATTTTTAATACGATGAAGGAGAATAATAAACAACTATCAATGCGGAGCAAATATCCAACGTTTGGCTCCTTTGGGCTGTCGAAAGGCGTTTTGCTGGGCGCGGCTCGTGATCGTAAAGGTTGCCCATAGAATAGAGAACCTGATATCGAGGGTCGCTTACTGTGGAAGGTTGGTGTACGTACCCCCGTCATGTCAGTGCACAAGTACCCTTTACCTTTGTCCAAAAGTGGTGAGAATCGGGACTGCTGTTTCAAACGATTGTCGGTCGACATTTAATTCACGTTGCCGTTGTGCAGAACTTCGCAATCACGTAATGTGAACTTCAAAACGGCGGTGAATGGGAAAAAGCTCAGTGCATGGAGGAAACCTGAGTTGAAGCAACAGTTTAGATTCAGAGAGTGTTTTTTACTTTCAATAGAAAATTTGAGAATTTAAGTGTATTAAAAACTGTGTTGCTCCGAAAATCCAAGTTTGGAACAAAATTAAATGAAGAATATGATAACAGTCTTTACAGTTGCACTTACTTTATCTTCCTCTTTCAAAACAAAGCAAATTCTTTTGTCAATTAAAATAAGTCGACAATATTAGGAGCTACCTCAGTGCCAAGTATTGAATCCCCACTAATACCCCTAGATGCAGCAAATTCCATTAAAGGATTCCATAAACATATTAGGCTTCTATCTCAGAAATTTAAATAATTTCCAACTGATTCTTTCGCATATTATTTAACCTGTTACGAAATCTACCGGTTTCCACCACATTCCATTCATTTACGTCTAATTTATACTCCATTCATCAAATTTCTCGTTCTACCTTAAATGGTAGCAACCTGTAAATTTCTGTTTCTACTGACACACCGATTAGCCCTCGCATGAGAGTTTGCTCTTCCGCCTTCATCATCAACGCGGGTTGCAGTCGTCAGTCCTCAGCCAATCGAACATTCGGAGGCCCACAACAACAACAACAACAACAACGACGGTGTGGTGCAGCTAACAGCCACCGCCGCCGTCGTCTATTTGCCAATTTTAATTTCAATTTACAACTCTCATTTCGAATTGCAACAGCTGACTGCTGGCTGCGAACATAAATATACAAACAGCACCAAACTGCTCTAACCACATCAACATCAACAATAACAGCACACAAACATGCAATGCATATTTCATGCATCAATCAGATCAAATAACAAACTCACGTCTTTGGTTGGTTGGTTGGTTGTTCCAAGTCGCGAACGTGGCGATCCAACCGGTCAATTGACATCCAATCTGTTTCGGGTGCCAGGGCTGCACCGTTGTTTTAATAGCTACCTAACTAGAAACCTACCTGCAAGATGCAACAATGTGTCAATTCGGTACCACGAAGCAGGAAAAGTGGCATTTTAGAGCACCACTCGCTGGGAGCTGGAAACTGATTGCATTAGGACAGCAGATGGGTGACGAACGTTGCCGTGCTACACACCCTGCGCTGGACTTCACACGCGCGGTAATCGAGAAACAATGTAGCAAGTTCGTTAATGATTGACAGTAGTATCTCAGACCAACGTCGAACACTTTGAAAACTTCCTCGGTTAATACACTCTGGAGGAATTTTAATTTGCTACACATTCCACTTGTCGTTATGCAACTTTTAAACATATGCTATCAACATACCTCATTCACAATCAAAATGCTTCATAAACGGTAAGCCAAAGTGCAAAGTGATGTCTATATACAGAAGGTGTCCATAAACCCGGAAAATGGTAGTGTTTGAATTGATCTCAAATATAAATGGCAATTATAGTCGGAGAAAGTTTACTTAACCTTCATTGCTATTCATACCTATTTCCAAATCTTACTATTATATTATACTTACTTATAATAAGAATCTCTATAGTAGGGTACATGATCTTGGTTCAAACCAACCCAAAATTAATCGTTTTCATTGAATGCAAAAAAATTGACAAATATTAGGATTCTGAAAGGAACCTTATACTTTTCCCTAAAAGATTCTTCTAATTATTCAAAACAATACTTACTGCAATTTGCAAAGAAAGTTAAATTTATAATAGTTGTGAATTTTGATTGTGTTGTTGTTGTGCACGTTGTTTTTCAAACCTGTTCTTCGAGTATTTTAATTTCCTGAGTAAGGATCAAAACACTGTTTTAACAAGTTTCATTAGTTTTTTAATGTCAAACACTTTCCGGAACAAGAAAATATAATTGTAATTGTAATAAATTTCTAACATCCCTTCATATCCCAATTTTAATAAAAAATATATATACATGATTGGAATATTGATTTAAACTATCAGTTTCCTCAAATCACCGCTTGAAGCGTTACACTTGTTTACATTCTTGCCTCCGCAGATTCACAAAAATTGCACCATAGGTTCCAAGAAAAACTCGTGATAAATATAGAACGGATCAAAATGTCTCACTAAGTCGGTCAATAAGAAAGGTTGGTCGATATTATTTGTATAACCAAAAATTCCCCCGACTGCAGAAGGATCAAGAGGAAGTGCGAAGTGGTTTATTATCAGCTAATGCGGCCCACAAAAAGTATGACATCCTCAAGCCAACGTTAAGTGATTAGCTGAAAGGAATTCACTCCCTGCTGCTTGGAATCGATAAAGTAATGGATGCTTGGCAATGATAAGCGCTTCACATGAACAGCAACAGGCGGATTAGATTTTTCCATGTATGTATGATGCATGTTATTTACTTCCACCCATTGTAGCACGGAAACTAAGCAGCCGTCAGCAATGGGCTCTCTTCGCTGTTAGACTTGATCAAGCTTCAATAACCACTGACTATCCTAATTATGCCATTATATGAAGGGCCGAAAATGGGTTGGGTGGATCGATAGGCAACATAACTTATACGTATCCACAGGGATATAAAGAATCTCCTTCCAACAACAAGATTGGACAATTGGTCAAAAGAGCAAGCCATCTAACATGAGGATGCCCCAATGGGCGGGTAGAAGAGCCCGCCCTCTATACACAAACTGTTAGCAATGGGGAGTTGGCATTCCCACTCTCTCCATGCAGAGTGCTTCTATCGGGTGCCCTGATGGTCCTCACCATTCCCATGAAATATTTATATAATAGTGTATGTATTTATGTAAATGAAAAATACTGCAAGCATTATGTATAATCTTCATTCGGTTGATCCTGAAATGGAAGAAATGTTGTAAGTTGTTAATGTGTAGAGTTCTGTGAGTCCACGCTTATGCACATTTTCGTTCGTTTTCAGCGATAGCAGCAATATACCAAAAACGTGATTTGAGGTATCCTGAAAAAGTTTGTAAAACCTATTGAAATTTTACAGAACTAACATTTATACAATTTAATATACTGTTGCCATGGTCACTATTTGATGCTTGATGTTGAATTCATAACAAAAATCCACTTATATTTTTGCTGACTCAATAGTTATTGCTCCTGAATTAGGAGTTGCTCCTGAAACAGGGAAGATTCAATTGAATGGAAATTAAAGAAAAATGGACATAAAAACAATAAGTAATGTTTTAATAATCTAGGACCATCTTTTGTGATCATATGACTCGAGGAGGCGTGAGGTAAGAACTTGTGAGGACCTGAGGTCGGTCGCACCCTCCTTCGAAAATGTCAACTCACCATTTGAGGCCCGGCCGATAATATTGTTCTATGTGCAGAAAAACTACGAAGGAGATACTTGAGTTTGCTTCCGAATTAGCATCCCTTCAGAGGATCGACAGGATGGCTCAAAACGTTTTTAAAAAGACAACCTGATTTATGAAAGCGGACGCCAGAAACACTTGGACGAGCGACCGCTGGATTGACTGCAAACCAACTGAATTAATATTTTGAGTACACAGCTATGGCTTTTACTCAATTTTGAATCATGTTTGATTCACTTTCGTCAAAAGTGAAGTCACTCAAATATCTGTAGATGTAACTGGACGAAGGTTACATACACCGTTGAGCGTTGTAAGCCGGAAGAAAACATCACTTGCACTCACGCTGTGTCTGCAGATGGCAGTTACATCCACACTGATTACTTTTAAAGATTCGTTTGATGCCAACTTCAAACTATATCCGGATGAAAAGTGATGCTTTTTATTATTTTGTCACGCAACTCTTGAACTCTCATTTGATTGAAATGGGAACTACGCGTTCAAGTTTGACGTTGTGGATGAGTGGTGGATTGTATGAGTGGTGTTAGGAAAATGACGTAGTGCTGGTGGTACCACATGGTGTTCAATAAGTTCGAATACAACTTTTCATCGTTGTGTAGGTGAGCACCATGTGCACTCTGTGTCACAATCGGTGCTGACGTCGTAGTAAAATTGTTTGCGACAGATGAGCGACTCCCCGACATATTCCGGTGGTTAAAATTCCAAGGGGTGAAACGGAATTTCATCTATACCACCATCTGTCGGTACTGGGTGACCGGCTCGGCCAAGGACCGTGTAAGATCCGGGCAGCCGCGTTCGGCGAGGACGCCAGTAGCCATCAAGGTGGTGAGGGAGCGGGTTCATCGGAAAATGAACAGTTTTATCCGGAAGACCACTGCTGACCTGGAAGCGTTGATCGGGACTGCCCACACCATCATGACGAAGGACCTAAGATACAAGCCATACAAGAAACGCAAGGTTTACGGGGTAACGATGGCTACAACGAAGAAGAGGTTAGATAGAGTCGAACTGATACATTCGCGGCACGCAGGTCAGAAGCTCGTGTTTTCTTATAAGAAACTTTTTGCCTTGCAACAGCCGCACAATGTCCAAAATGATCGGCTCTGCGCGCCAACGTTAGCCAGCATCCCCCCGTCCCACATAAACATCCCGCGGATCCAGAGCGCCACGCCGGTGATGGCTAAGGACCGTGGGAAGCTCTTTGGGGCCGTGGGTATCGAGAAAAACATAAAAATCAACGCCGCGTACTATAAGACCAAGGCACTTCGAGACCTCTACAGGAAGAATCATTTGTCTTTCAACAGGACGGCGCACTATCCCACTCGCCGAATATCGTCGAAGCGTGGTGTCAGGAGAATTTGACTGATTTTCTCGATAAGATTTTGTGGCCTACCAGCTCCCCGGACCTTAATCCCCTGGACTTTTATGTGTAATCGTACATGCTGACCAAGCAGAACAAACATCAAGTGAGTGCTATGGACCAATTTAATAAGCAATTTCCAATATCTGGGACGAGATGCTGATGGACCATGTGCGTGCCGCGTGTAATTCTTTTGAGAAACGTCTAAAGCTCGTCATACAGCATAAATAAGGGAGGGGGGCGGTGTGCTTCCAGCTTATGTGTCGTAAAGGTTCTCAAAAAACATTGCTTCAATAAAAATGTACACAGAAAAGAATATCTTGTATTTTTAATTTTGAAAAGGTGTTACAAAATTAAAAATACAAGATATTGGACTTTATTGAACAGTATATCCCAATTCCACGCACATTCTCTAAGTTCTCCAAGTACTAAAGATACTGTTATTCATAAAGAAACCATTGCAGCACTTATGGATGGTGAACAACTGGACTTCAACCATTCGACTTTGAAAATAACCTAAATGGTAGCAGTGATTGATCAAATATGATTTAGTCAGGTTGCAATGAGCCAGTTTATGTTACCGATACGCCGTTTTATGAATCTGTCGAGCTAATCAACGAAACTATTGAGGAACAACGTCCAAAGTGATAAATGTCCTTATTTTGAAATTGCTGCTAAACATCATTGAACCAGTTATAGTCGATATGCCTGTATCGTTGCCTTGAATATCCGTGTTTTTTTAACTTGCCAAAGGTTGCGAACAAAACCTCTCGAAAGGGTTTGAAGGTGTCATATGGAATAATGACTGACGTTCAAATTATAAAGGAAATGGAAAAACGAGAGATACATGATCAGAAGACTGTTGAAGGCCAAAAAACTGATGACTTAGCCCGAGCAGAGCGTTGAAAACAGGATGCGCGAAACTAAAGGGCATCATTTCTTGGAAACTGAGCGGGAAAGACTCGAATATCTGCAAAAAGAAAGCTCTACAAGGAAAGCAAGAGACGTCCGATTCAAAGTTAATTTGGACGCTTTCAAGTGATCAGATTCCTTGCCAGATCTTTACTACCGAGCAAACTTATCAGCAAAAAAAAATGTATACCTGGAAGGGACATCCCCACGACCAGTTGTCAGGAAAAAAATTCGTCCGAGGATTTGTTTACACTCCATTTTGACATATGTTTCGTCACCCATTAAAATACAGCCATCAAATTTCGTCAAAACTCGTTCGTATAGTAATCGTGTTCGCGTTTTGGCCACTAAATTTTATTTCAGGGAGCGATTCGGCACAAAAAGGCACAAAAAGAATTTTATCCTTCTCTTGAAAGGATGTTAAGCATAGTGAAAAAGTTGAAACCGTATTTTTTGCCAAATCACGTATGGAGATATCTGGGTTGCCTTTCACGTACCTCATCACCTTTCTCCTCAGCTCTTTGTTTCTAAAGCCACTTTTATGATAGATGCGCTGTGCTCTATCCACACTCAGAGTATCCTTGTAAAGTTAGATTACAAGACACACAGTTGGCTTTGGGAATTTTAACACTTTTGCTATTTTTGAGGCAGACCACAAAGGATTCTCTATTTTTTGTGCACAATTAATTTTCTTTTCTCAAGTTCCATGATCCGTAATTTCGAGATGCGTCAATCAATCAAGAAAAACTTTTTACCAATTTCTTTGTCAATGAAACATTAACAAATTACTGTCAAACGTTTTTTGTTCGAGCCACCAGGGACGTGCCAGAAACCAGGGAATCGAGCTTTAAACAAAGCAACTTGTTGCTTCTGAGACACAAATTCTACGTGTTAAGAAGAAAAACGTGTAATATTGAATTTAACTGAAGTATTTTAATAGTGTATTACTTTGGAAATGCAATATATACAAGCTATCTGGTTATTCATACACTATCAATCACATATTGAAGAAACAAAATTGATTTCACTTTGAAATTGGTTTTCGCGTAGACTACGTCTTCCGGCAAGGGTAGGGTGTCAATTGGATATCTAAAGATTAGCGACCGTCACGAAATATCATTGCAAATTAAACGCTAATAACTTAATAAATACTCGATAGATTTTCAAGATGTTCACACCAATCGGTGGGAAATTATTTTCCCACGTATTAATTCAGTTATCAAACATTATTCGTTAACAATTTTTAACTAGTAATGGGCATTTAACACACAAAAATCGATTCTGCTGAATCGATTCCCGAAATCGAAAAAAACCGATTCGAGAACTAATTGACTGCGGAAGGATCGATTCGAGAAAATCGATTTGAAATTTATAAATTGTCAAAGCAAACTTAAAGTAATTTGTTACAATTCCAGAGAACAAATTCCATGTTTGATCTTTTGTTTTATTGTTCTAGAGAAACAACCTTAGCAATTATTGCAAGGCTTTTGGTTCAAATGCCAGGAGACCCATATGCAAAAGGAGCATAAACTAATCTTTCTAGCATCTATGCTCCCAACGATAAAGTACAAATTATCAAACTGTTTAACTCTACATGGGAGCGTTTGGTACGGGAGGTCCACGCTTTCTTCTTTCCCTTGATTCAGAGTAGTAGAGCGACGTTAGATCTTTCTGGAATCGCTCTATTTCTAGGAATCCTCTCTGCGGCACGCAATACGCAGTTGGCCTGGCCGATGACAAGAAAAATGATGTATTCAAGAAACCATCATTTTCCAGGTTACTTTCAAGAATTGGCTCCGTTAGTGTGAGATTAGATTAGATAGAGAATACAGCTTTGTGTGAATAAATCGTCATCGGAGAGACCTTTGGGGCTTATCCAGCGAACTCATGATTGTCAGGCGTGACATGCATTCAGGTTTTAGCTTATACCTCTTATCACTTTTCTCAACCATTCTTTATAAACGAAGAAAACATATGTAACATATGTATGAAAACAGTGACATGTAAACATTATACCGAATGGGCTAGGGCACAACATGAAAACAGCTTAGCAGGTGACCATGTGAGAGGTTTGCTGTGCAAAGCGAAATGTCAAAGTTCAAGGTGTACCTAGTGCTAGGTGAGGGCGAATCTTGATATTGATCAATGTCGTTCAGAATAGGTCTGGCAGCTTGAAATAACATGTTAACATGTCAGCGCCAACATTAGATTAGGGAAAATCTGCTTTTGTAAACAATGGACTTCGTAGTAATTTTCTCTTGAACAAAAGGTCACAAATACACATTAAGCAGTCTTTAAGGAAGAGAAGCTTTATCCCGCTGATATATTCAATTTGTAGTAGTTGTATTCAACTTTCAATAAATAAGCAGAGAAAGTGTTTGTTTACAAAATCAGATTCACCCTAATCAAATATTGGCCCTGATGTTGCAATCACTGATTGAGTCACTGATTACCTATTTCGTGAAAAATATTACTACACGCTAAGATAAATTACCGAAAATAAGGTTCTCATTTTACCGATACTTTAGGTTCTGGTAGCAAAACCTAAAGTATCGGTACAAATTGTGCCGTAAAGGAAACGTTTCATTCTACCTATCATTTTAGCAAAGTGGATTTGCAAATTTTATCGTTAAGATTATGCTTAAATTTTGTTTAAAAATGCTCTCTACTAAGTTACAAGCACTTTTGGTAAAAAGAACCGTAAAAATTAGTATTTTTTAACGTCTTTCCCTGCTTTCCAACAATACCGAAATTTCGGTTATCCATGTTTACCGATAATTTTAGTATGTGAAGTTTTGAGCGGTTTTCGGTATTTTTACTGACTTTTCCGTGTTCTTATCTCAGCGTGTGGAGTTTGAAAGTCGATTCTCCCACTAAAAAATCGATTCAGCCAAAAAATCTAACAGTAAAGGATCGATTCAAATTATCGATTAATCGATCGTCAATGCAATCGATCCGGTAAAAAGGGACTCGCAGATCGCCCATTGCTAGTATCGTCCTAGCGACACGTTCGGACGTGTTTTTAGGTTCTATTTCGTTCGCTCTCTCGGTGTGTACGTGGCGCACCGTATCCCTGCTGCTCCTTCCTGTAACGATGGAGATAGAGGAGACGCCGCCCGATGTGGCTAGCAACGACCGCAAGACAAGGCGTGGCGGAAGTTCGAGCGTCATTGACGTGAATTGGCAGCTGCTGAGTAGCAAAGCCTTTAGCGCGCTTGCTAACGTGATCCCAACCGATCGTCTCCACACCGTGTGATCGGACACCCAGACAACCGCCTTGGTGGTGAAAACGTCGATTTCGCGACGCTGGCCACGAATAATGGTGCCCTGCACGGCTCGATTAACATATAAATTACCAGGTTTGGCACAAGCGATCCACTGCTCCATCACCGACAACTACAATAAAGTGCGCAAGTATCTCGATGATCTGGATTCGAGTACTACACGCATGACAAGCCATCCGATCGGCCCAAAGCTGTAAGCATCATCCGACGAAAGGGAATCTCACCAAACTGCGCGAGGTTAGGCAGGTTGGACAGATTCTGGTACGTTGGGAGGCGTACCATAATAAGCACGTGGATGTTACGCAGTGTACCACGGTCACGGCACCCGGAACTGTCACCTTAGGACAAGGTGCAACAACTAGGGCGGAACCTACGACACTGAAGAGTGTCGTATCGTAGCTGCCCGAAACGGGCCGAGTTTCTTCGAATTCATTCAACAATCATCATCCAACCAGAAGGGCCGAAAGTCATCCAACAAGACCCCACCAGCTCCTGTCTTGAGTGATGTAAACTACCCTGCTCCGAGGTTCGTGGCTCCACAGTCCACCCCCGGGATAAACCGACAAAGGCGTACCGATCCTCGAATCAGAGCTATTGTGGCCGCTGCTCCAACCGAATCCCCTCCCGAGGAATTCCGTAAAAGACTTCTGCGGTGCAGGACGAAATCGGACCAGGTGGAGGTCCTAGGATATATGGTGTGCAAGTATGGGGTCAACTGAGCCCCGCACCATCCGTGTATCCAACTGGAATGCTCGCTCTGTAAGGGCAAAAAAGATTGAGCTGGAAAACTTCCTTTCCCAGCAAAACATCGACGTGGGAGTGATTTCGGAGACCCGGCTAAACCCGAAAATCAATTTCTCGCTCCCGGAAAACAGCATCGTCCGACTGGATCGTCCCAACGCAATTGGCGGCGATGTGGCAGTGGCCATCAGAAAAGGCATCCTGTACGAGATACTACCGCACCCTAAGACCAACGTCATCGAAGCCATCGGCGTGAAAATCATCGCCCACCTTGGAGACATCACGATCTTCGCCGTTTACATGCCTCGGCAGAGTTTTGACAGCGATGGCACCTCCCAACTCTTCGTGGAAGACCTCGAGAAGCTCACCATCAACCAATCTCGGTTCATAGTGGCCGGCGATCTCAATGCTCGTCACACTCTGTGGAGAAATCATTCGGCCAACAAGAACGCCAACCTTAGCTCAGGTATGTGTGCTATCCACTTCCCAGACGATCCGAACTTCCTATCCCCAGCTGGGAGAACATCCACTTTATATGTGTTTCTGTTCGACTTGGCACTGTCAAAGCCGGTCATACATCACGAGCTAAGCTCCGATCACTACCCGGTGGTGTGCGAGCTGAGCTGTAGCCCAACAGAAGTTCCGCTATCAATGAGACGGGATTACCACCGAGTCAACTGGTTGGATCTCAGTCGTCGGGTGGACTCTCTCGTTCCTGATGACCCGAACGTATCGTCAGTCGATACCATCGACAACCAACTCGGTCTATTCGAGGAAGCAGTCCACGCCAGCAGAGAGCCTGCATCCGATAAGTTGCAGTGAAACCAATATCAGCGAAGATCGATCGCTGACACTCGACAACTCATCCAGCAACGGAACACAGTTCGTCGACAGTTTCAACGAACGGGATGCCTGCTGAAGAAGACCATCAAATTGGGCAATAAAGCATGAATCACGAATTTTCCAACAACATCGCCCAAATGGGCGACCACTCGAGCCATTCTGGAAGGTGGCAAAAGTTCCAAGCAGAAGCCGAAAGCAAATCCCGCCGCTAAAAGACGACACTGGGTACATTCTGAGTTGGAAAACAAATCATCATTTGCAGCTACCATCTACATAAAGTCGTATATCCTTGGAAACCGGCAAATGTGTCTGTTTATCATATTTTACTATTTCAAGCATGTTTCCTAGAATTTCAATGGAGTAAACTCTACCACACCAGCGTTGCAAGGTTTTTGAGTGATTTTCAATAATTAGTGAAAATTACAGTTCATGATTTCGGGAGGGCCTTTTCTGCCAACCATCATCTCCAGACCAACCTTACCTGATTGGATCAAATATACGTCTTAATGAAGTGTGTTTTTTCTCAATGACCAGTGTCACCCGCACCGCGCTTGACGGTGCCTAAACGGTAGAGCTGTTGGCGGGCACTATATTTTTGTTGTTGTCTATATTCTAAATAATAATGAACCAAATCGAAGGTTTCCGCCGAGTTGCTGACACGAGGGCAAACCGTGCGTGCCTCTTGGACTAATATTAATAATGATCGCAATGAGCTACGGACGCACGAGCACTCTTGTACAGTCGAGACAGGGGCGGGGACTCTGAGTCAGCAGAAGGCGACTCGAAATTAACAGCTCGAACATTGGTTTCAACAGCATCATTGAGCTGTCGTTTTTTCTTGTCCGTTTTTGGGTTGTAGAGTCGATGGGATTGATTTTTTTCGGCTCGCAAGAGAATTAATTTCAGGCGGAAGGTTTTACTTGTCTTAAAAGCGGGCGGAATGTGCCAGCAAAACACGACTTCGGTAAGTATTGGCGTGGCCATGTTTGCCTATGATATCCAACGAGAGATTGCTGGTTGAAACGATTCATAAATCACGTTTGTGTGCATTTTTATGTTTGATGAATAGGTCGTTAGGGATAGTTAAGTTTCACTATACATATGTGCTTGAAGTGGATGTGTATCAGAATGGTCTCAATTGTTTTAGCTGCCTGATTAAACTAACCTTGAGACAAGAGTAAATTGACTTTTTTCAATGGTTGATACGTCTGTTCAATAGAACTAATTTATCGTGAGGTATACACTTTTGAATTATTTCCCAATAGCACAATAAAGAATTATGCAATCATTGTTTTCTTTATTCGTTAGGGGCAAAGTAAATTATTTTAATTGAAGTAAAATAACATTTGTTTAAAGCGCACTTGGTCGGGGTTCTGCTAAATCGCACCAAGCGCTTATCGAAAATCATCAATTTTGTCTGACATATTCAAACAGAACTTTTCAATTTCAAGATTAATCACATCAGTGATTTTTGAAATTCCTGAATAATGACTAATTTGAGTGATCCATCTCCATAATTCACCGAAAAAATATTCAATTGTATGGGTTCAATTACACAAAATGACTCAAAAGCCGCTTGGTGCAATCTGGCAGAACCCCGACCACTTCCAATCAAGAATCAATATGCATCTTAGCTACCGTCCATTTCAAAAGCATTATTAACTATTAACCCGGTTGTTGAATACTTCGTGCCTCGTTAGTTGTATCTAACCACTTTTATAAGTCTCATAGCCGGCAGGTAATCGTCATGCCAGACTATTTTCCAATATATGAACGTTCTCTCAAACTCGTGCCATATCAACAAAATTCTTCATTCGATTTGTAAAAACAAACATTTATCGGAACTCAATATATTTGTTCAGAAGACAGCATGATAGATCGTAAGGATATCCAAGCATTTCCCTTAGTTTTCAGTAAGATATTACAGATATTGCCTTATCACTCACTTTACAAACCAAAACATAAGGCCCAGATGGTAGCTACGAAACCGTTCGATTCAATTATTCCATTCGGCACAGCATTTCTAGCGAGCTCCTACCGAACTAACGAACAACCTTGCCAAATAGCTCCACTTTACTGTTTGCAGTTTGCAACTATTGATAAATTCCAACCGTTTAAAATGTACCTACCCATGCTGACCAGTGATTTAAACAAAGTTCATACATTACTCAAAAATCTACCACTAAATCACGCGATCTATTAATTGGCAAATGAGTTAGTAGAATTTGAACGATTTTTTCCTCTTCCTTTCGAGGAGGTTGTGCTAGTGGGGAATGTTCGTTTGGTTGTTGGTTGCCCACTGACTACATTATGAAATGCTCCGCAATTTTGGTTCTACTGCGTACAATGTTCAGCGTTAGATTTAAGCGCTAGGTTCAGTGAAACCTGCAAAATCTGAATAATTGTTATCATACATATGCTGAACGGGAGTTGATATCTGGAATGTAACCGAGAATTCGGATGGTGGTAAGCAATATATAGGATGTTTCGCAAGCACCAGATGAGAAAAAAAATTCAAAGTCCAAACAATTTTCGACTCTTCAAGAGACAATGATATTCAGATACGAATACAATTGGGTTTTTATTGAAATACGTGTGCGTTTGTGCAACTAATCTGTGTTAGCATAAATACTTTCAACAATATCTTCAGTGAATTCTAATGAATGTACTTGCATTTACCTATATGAAGAAAAGATTACTGTTCGAATAGATCATACAATATCTCTGTTATAGTTGACCTGGTTGGTCGAAATAGACTGTCGAGGTCGAGAGACAAACGAAACGCACAAGCTTCACATCAATTTCATCATGAACCAAAAGTATTCTGAAAAATCCGGCAGAACCTTTTGAGTTCAATAAATAATGCTCAAATCGGAGGATTTGAATTTTGATTTTTGATGTACGAGTCATTTTCCCATCATTATACTAGAGATCGTAATTTATATTCAACAATATGGCCTAATCTATGGAAATCAAAAATCATGTCTGTAACTGCTTAAGTGGTAACTGAAAAATGATGAATTCTTACAGATGATAATTCTGGAAAGCTAAAATTTATTAGTTCTAGCTAAATAATTTCACGGAAAAATGGAACACAAGCCTACGAACATGAAAATTTTGTATGAAAATCGGGCTTTGGTCTTATGTATAGTCAGTGGTACAGTGGTCTTATTGTACTGACGGTATTATCCGTCTGTATTGCCCGTCACAGTACATACTTAATAAGGCTTTGTGCACAAATTACGTAACGCATGAATGGGAGGGAGGGGGGTTGAGCAACCGTTACTTATTGTGACATATGGGGGAGGGGGGGTTTTAAAATCGTTACGTAACAAAATAACCAATTTGAAATAAAAAATCAAATGTGAATAACCATCATTAAAATTTCATGTGTGTTTCATGTTTCATTTCCATCATTAAAATTTCATGTGTGCCAAGCAAAGTAGCAAGTAGCAAGTAGAAAAAAGTTAATTCATACTAGTTAAGAAATATGTTTAAAGGTTCTGGGAAAACCCAAGGTACAAAACGTCAAATGAAAGCTTTCAATCCATATTTTGAAGGAAAATTATCGAAACAGAGCAAAAATTTTGTTTTTGTATTATTAATTACGTTTGCCATAACTGAAACACAGCACCAATTATCGCCATAGTTTTGAATTTTGGTTCCTTTGATGGCCAATCACATGTGTTTCTTATGGGAGTGGCGAGAATAAAAACACATTTATGGCCAAGTGGTGCAAGAAATATGAAATTTTATGAAAAATGGACTAAATCTATCTATTGATTTCCGACCAAATTCTAAAGCTTCGAGATATGGTAACTCACAATTTAAATGTGATCTACTAAACGAAAGGTATCTTATGACGATTTGAATCAACAATTGGTGCTATTTTTCATAGATCGTACATCTACACGCTGAGAAATATATTGTTCTGTATATTTTCAACACGTATAATTTTTATTTATTCAAACAATACCGAAAAATTTTGAACCAACAACAATTTTATTGATTCTTAAAGCGCTGCAAAGGAGGCTTTTATTGAAAACAAAAAGCATTTATTGTTGAATAAAAAAATAAGATTTTTGGAAACAATGCACCTTTGCATTGATTAGACCAAAGCGGTTGAATTGAAAAAATAAAATGTTGTTTTTTTATATTAGAACCATTGAAATAATAAGAAATTACGTTAAATTTTTTGTTGATTGTTTATTCAACAAAATTATTTTGTTGAATCAATAATGATTTCTGTTAAAAATACTAATTGACTAACTATATTGGATTCGATAAGAAATTTTGTTGTTTCAAATATATGATTGCATTAAACTAAAACAAAGTGTGGTTTGATTTAATACACAAGAAATGTTGATTCTAATCATTGCCTTCCTTCACCCAATTCATGCACTAATATTATGAATTGCACATAACATACTGTTTCAATCTTTAAACTAGATTTAAGTTGCAATCTTGCAATCAGCAACAGCAAATGTAGTTGCAAATCCTGCAATGTTTGCAATCTTTACTAATTTCAAGTTACTCAAATGAGAATTAAACATAAAAACAACAACAATTACAGTTTTTGTGATGATTTTTTAACAATTGAGAAATGGGGGTGGGTCCGTCAGCGTCACGTACATAAAGGGGGGGAGTCTGATCATGTGTTACTTATTGTTACATAGGGGAGGGAGGGGGTCCAAAATCCCTTTTTTTGGCGTTACGTAATTTGTGCACAAAGCCTAACTGGGTTACAAACTTACAAGCTAACTTACAAACTAACTAACTTACTTACTTACTGACTTACTTAGTTATTAACTTATTTATTTACTTACTCACTTAGCTCATTTACTTACTATCTTACCTACTCACTTTCTTACTTACTTACTTACTTACTTACTTACTTACTTACTTACTTACTTACTTACTTACTTACTTACTTACTTACTTACTTACTTACTTACTTACTTACTTACTTGCTTGCTTGCTAACTTACTTACTTGATCGACTGGGTACACGGGTACCGTTTCTTGTTTTACATTACGAAATTTATTAGTTTATGTTAAAACAGCAAGCTTAAACTCAGTGACATCTTAATAAAAGTTGGAAGGCAACTTTTTGCATAAAAACATTTCGTATAGTAGCAAGGGGTGCTCTGAAAAGACAGATCCGAGGATAAATCATCAGATGGCCACAAAACGTTGTGAAATATCCTACTCGAGAATTTTCATGAATTTTGATACTTGTATTGCAAGGGCTTCCATCTAAATATGATCATGACCACCCGAATCCCCACGGGAAACTCTCCCGGAAAGACAGGTCCAAGGACAAATCATTAGATGGCACCAAAATGTTGAGAAATATCCTACTAGCGAAATTTCATGAATTTTGATACCCATATTGCCAGGGGGGTTTTCTACTGAAAATGTTTCTGGTCTCTCGAGGCCCCAAAGGAACCTGTTCCGGATTGACAGGTCCGAAGACAAATCATTAGATGACCACAAACGTTGAAAAATATCCTACAAGAAAAACTTCATGAATTTTGAATATGAATACCCATATTGCTAGATTTTCCTTCTAAATGTGTTCACGGCCACTCGAGGCTCCACGGGAACCTGTTACAGAATGGCCGTTGCAGAAACAAGTCATATGGCTCACAATGGAATAGAAATAGTTTCAAAGAATTATTCCAGAGATTTTGACATCCATTCCCGGAAATTCAATATATGTTTCCAAATAATGTCTCCGTACCAAACCGGATCTACGAGAACCAGATGAATTAAAATGGTCATTGCTGATAATTTCTTTGAAAAAAAAGAGTTTCTGAATCTAACGGTGCCAAAGGAATTAAAATCGGTCAATAATAGCCAGAGTTATAATCATTTGAATTTGGTGGGTACCCAGGTACCCTGTCGATCACTTATAGGTTATTTTTTTGTCGAACACATAAGGATTAAATCCATACATACATATTTACTTAATTTCTTATTTACTTACTCTTTTACGTACACACTTACTTACTTACTAACTAACTTGCTTACTTACATATTTACTAACTTGCTTACTCACATACCTACTTACTTATTTACTTGCTTACTGACTTACTCACTTACCTATTTATGTCCTTTTATACTTACCTACTTTCACTTTTATTTACTTACTTGCTAACATTCTTACTTACTTACTTAAATACTTACTTACTTACTCACATACTTACTAGTTTACCTATCCACTTACTTACTTGCTAACATACCTATTTACTTACTTATTTACTACCTTACTTACCAATTTACTCACTTACTTACTTATTTTCTTCATTGCCGACCAAATTATTTATTCACTTACTTACCTACTAACTTTACTTTTTTTTTCTTACAAACAAACTCACTTAGTTTCCTACATACGTATATACATACTCAATTTATTACCTACTTACTTATTTACCAACATGCACACTTACTTACTTAATTACTAACTTATTTACTAACTAACTCACTTACTAACTAACATACTAACTCACATACTTCCACTCAATTATTATCTTACAACCAAACCACCTTTCCTACTTATTTACTAACTTAATTACTTTATTAATTACTCAATTACTTACATACTCACTTACTAACACACATTCCTTACCTAATTACTCATTTACTCATTTCATCCTACATACTAACCGTCTAACTCACTAGTTAAATAACTGACTTACTTAATAACTAAGTTATTTACTTACTAACTTTCTAACTAACTAACTAATTTACTTACTTACTAATTTACCAACATACTTACTAACTTTTTAACTTACTAACTTACATACCTACCTACGCATACATACTTACTTAATAATAAACTCACTTACTCACATACCTAAACACTTACTTACTCACTGACTTACCTACTACCTTACCCACATTCTTACTTATTTACTAACTAAGATACTCTATTTTTTACATTTAACTTACTCACATATAAACTTCCTATATAAGTAAGGAAGTATATATGTGAGTAAGTTAAATGTAAGAAATAGAGTATCTTAGTTAGTAAATAAGTAAGAATAATTTACTAGTAAGATAATTTACTCAATTTACTTGCTTACTTATCGTCTTACTCACTTATTGACTTACTTACTTACTTATTCACTAACTTACTTACTTACTAACTTACTAACTTCCTAACTTACTAACTTATTAACTTAATAACTTACTCACATTCTCACTCAATTACTTTCTCACTAACTTACTGTTTTTATATTTACCTACTAACTTACTTATCTACATATTTACTCTCTTTTTTCCTACTTGCTAGTTTACTAGCTCATTCACTTATTAAACAACTTTCTTAGCTACTTACTTACACGCTTTCTCACTTGCTTACATACTTACATGCAACTATCTTATTTACTTACTTACATACTAAAATACATTTATGCTTAAAAGCTTACCAACTAAATAACTAACTTAATTTCTTACTAACTTACTTATTAATAACTTATTAACTAACTTCTTACTTATCACTGACTTACTACAAAACTAACTAACTAACTTGATTAGTTACTAACTAACTTACTTACTTGCTTAGCTACTCACTTACTTTATTATTAAATTATTTACTTTTTTCGCTACTTACATACTAACTTGATAATTCACTTATTCACTTGCTTGCATACCTACATACGAATTATCTAATTTATTTATTTACTCACTGAATCACTCACTCACCTACTTGTCATTACAAACTTTATTATCTACTAACTAACCTGCTGACTAGCTTTTTCTACTTTCTTAGTGACTTGCTTACTTACTCTCTTATTTATTTACTCACTAACTTGACTACTTACTTACTAACATTTCCCCTTTACTTACTCTCTAACTTACTAATACTTACCAACTTACTAACTAGCACTCTTGCTTACTAACTAACTAACTAACATACATATTTACTTATTAACTTGCTAACTTACTTACTTACTTACACACTTACTAATTTAATTATTTCCTAACTTACTCGCCTACAAACTAGTTAACCCATCTACTAACTTACTTACTAAGTCACCTACTAACTTACTAATTTACTTACGTACTTACATACATATATACTCAGTTTATGCATTTCTTACAAACTTTTTTACTTACTTACTAACTTATGAAATTATTTTCTTACCTACTTATTTATTTACTTACATACTAATTTATCAAATAATTTACTAGCTTTTGTAACCAGTAATTACTGATTAACTTATTTAATTACTTTCACACTAACATACACACTTACGTACTTCCACATTTACCTACTTACTTACTAGTATACTTACTTACTCACTTTTTTCTTACTTAATAACTTACTAATTTACTAAATTATTTACTAATTTACTAAATTATTTACTAATTTATTTACTTCCCTACTTATTTACTGGCTCTCTAATTAATTTTTCACCCACAGGCAATCTTACTTACTTATTTACTTACTTACTTACTTACTAACTTACTTACTAACTTACTTGCTTACTTACTTACTTACTTACTTACTTACTTACTTACCTACTTACTTACGTACTCACTGACTTACATACTTACTTTCTCATGTACTTAAATACTTATTTTCTTACTTACTAACTAATTTACTTACTAATCTATTCACCTACTTACTTACTTTGTAACTAACTTACTTACTTACATGCATACTGACTTACTAAATTACTTACTAGCTTACTAATTCACTCACTTACCTATTAACATATCTTTCTTCAATACCTGCTTACTTACTTACTTCAAGCAAGTGCTTACATATTTACTTACTACCTAATAATAACTGTCTTACTAACTTGTCAACTACCCTACTTACTTACTTACTAACTTATTAACTAACTTACTAACGCTTTGGATTAGTTTAAAACAACCAGCTTTTACTGCTAGAGCCATCTACTGGCGAACAGCGAGAACTTAGTTGCACACCTCATAAATTAGTTAGTGGATTTGGATTGGATTTGGATTGGATTTGGATTGGATTTGAATTTGATTTAGATTGGATTTGGATTGGATTTGAATTGGATTTGGATTGGATTTGGATTGGATTTGGATTGGATTTGGATTGGATTTGGATTGGATTTGGATTGGTTGGATTGGATTTGGATTGGTTGGATTGGATTTGGATTGGATTTGGATTGGATTTGGATTGATTGGATTGGATTTGGATTGGATTTGGATTGGATTTGGATTGGTTTGGATTGGATTGGATTTGGATTGGATTTGGATTGGATTTGGATTGGATTTGGATTGGATTTGGATTGGATTTGGATTGGATTTGGATTGGATTTGGATTGGATTTGGATTGGATTTGGATTGGATTTGGATTGGATTTGGATTGGATTTGGATTGGATTTGGATTGGATTTGGATTGGTTGGATTGGTTGGATTGGATTTGGATTGGATTTGGATTGGATTGGATTGGTTTGGATTGGTTTGGATTGGATTGGATTGATTTGGATTGGATTTGGATTGGATTTGGATTGATTGGATTGGATTTGGATTGGTTTGGATTGGATTTGGATTGGATTTGGATTGGATTTGGATTGGATTTGGATTGGATTTGGATTGGTTGGATTGGTTTGGATTGGATTTGGATTGGTTGGATTGGATTTGATTGATTTGGATTGGATTTGGATTGGATTTGGATTGGTTTGATTGGATTTGGATTGGATTGGATTGGATTTGGATTGGATTTGGATTGGATTGGATTGGATTTGGATTGGATTTGGATTGGTTGGATTGGATTTGGATTGGATTTGGATTGGATTTGGATTGGATTGGATTGGATTTGGATTGATTTGGATTGGATTTGGATTGGTTGGATTGGATTTGGATTGGATTTGGATTGGATTTGGATTGGATTTGGATTGGATTTGGATTGGATTTGGATTGGATTGGATTGATTGGATTGGATTTGGATTGGATTTGGATTGGATTTGGATTGGATTTGGATTGGTTGGATTGGATTTGGATTGATTGGATTGGATTTGGATTGGATTTGATTGGATTTGGATTGGATTTGGATTGGATTGTGGATTGGATTTGATTGAGTTGATTGGATTTGGATTGATTTGGATTGGATTTGGATTGATCGGATTGGATTGGATTGATTGGATTGGATTTGGATTGGATTTGGATTGGTTGGATTGGATTTGGATTGGTTGGATTGGATTTGGATTGGTTGGATTGGATTTGGATTGATTTGGATTGGATTTGGATTGGTTGGATTGGATTTGGATTGGATTTGGATTGGATTGGATTGGATTTGGATTGGATTTGGATTGATTTGGATTGGATTTGGATTGGATTTGGATTGGATTTGGATTGGATTTGGATTGGATTTGGATTGGATTTGGATTGGATTTGGATTGGATTTGGATTGGATTTGGATTGGATTGGATTGGATTTGGATTGGATTTGGATTGGATTTGATTGATTGGATTGGATTGGATTGATTTGGATTGATTGGATTGATTGGTTGGATTGGATTTGGATTGATTTGATTGATTTGGATTGGATTGGATTGATTTGGATTGGATTGGATTGATTGGATTTGGATTGGATTTGGATTTGGATTGATTTGGATTGGATTTGGATTGGATTTGGATTGGATTTGGATTGGATTTGGATTGGATTTGGATTGGTTGGATTGGATTTGGATTGGATTTGGATTGGATTTGGATTGGTTTGGATTGGATTTGGATTGGATTTGGATTGGATTTGGATTGGATTTGGATTGGATTTGATTGATTTGGATTTGGATTGGATTTGGATTGGATTTGATTGGATTTGGATTGGATTTGGATTGATTGGATTGGATTGGATTGATTTGGATTGGATTGGATTGATTTGGATTGGATTTGGATTGGATTTGATTGGATTTGGATTGGATTGGATTGGATTTGGATTGGATTTGGATTGATTTGATTGATTTGGATTGGATTTGGATTGATTTGGATTGGATTTGGATTGGTTGGATTGGATTTGGATTGATTTGGATTGGATTTGATTGGATTTGGATTGGATTTGGACTGGATTTGGATTGGATGTGGATTGGATTGTTTTTTATAGTCTGACTCACTTTCTTTTCAATTCTCTTCACAGCATGGCTCAAAAGATTTACACCAGTAATATTGCTCTCATTTGCCTTGTACTTACGTAAAAATGTCCGGAGAATCAAATGATGAAGGTTTCGTTTAGGGTTGACCTCAGGAAATGATCCATTTTACCCCATTTCCCCTCACAGTTGAGAAAAAACTCATATACCATGCGGTTTAAAATATTGTCATTTTGACATTCGTCAAAAGGGGACTTCCCCCCTTGCCTATCCTGCATAGGGTAGTGTGACAAAGGGTTATGTGCCTGATCGTATACTACCGTTCAAATGCCCTCCGCTCGTTTTCAAACTTACATATATTCAATTTCAAAGCCTCCCGTTCCCTTACGGATCTATCAATACACTTTCTCTTCATGTCTATTTGTTCTAGCAATAAAATTACTGTCCGCTCCTAGCGCTTTGCATGGAGATGATAAATTATCTGCTTCTGAAAAAACTTCATCAAAGATCGTTACTTCCGCGCTGGGGAGAATACAAAAATAACAATCAAAAGTGCAATGGAGATTACTAAATTTGTTATGCAATAACAGCGGAAATCACAACGATATCTGAGTAAACTGAACTTGTAACTCACATGCTATCAGTTTATCATTTTCCTTTGCTAGGTGAGGGCTACTTCATCCTAACACTTATTTAGGTTTTATCAAACAGAAAACATCCAAAATATCAATTAATCTACCTTGCTCAAATCAAAAGATTTTTATTCCGTTGCGTCAACCGATAAGCTAAAGCCCAAAACCTTTCTGAGCGCATTTTGGGTTATTATTAAAATCATAAGAAGCGTTCCAGGCAAACCCTACAGTCACCAGTAGAACAAAGGAAATGCAATGGAGTTGAAAGGCATTAGAAGGAAAATAATAACCGTAGAATGGAATAAGACTAAAGAAGAGGTGGAGGATTTTTGATAGTAAAGGGTGTTTCTATCAAAATTTGGTCGACTGAAACTTTTTTTCCTTTCATCTAGCATTAAAAAATGTTGCACACCTTTCATTTTGAAGATGTGTATCATCATGCCTCTATTTTGATTTTGAGATTAGCACTTCAGTTATCAAAATGCCGTCGAAGGAAGAGAAGCAAAGCTGATGCTGAAATTTTGCACGTGCATGGTGTAAAGAAAACTGGGAGCACGGTTTGGGCCAAATACCGGTCTAGCGTATATAGTATATCATTGTGCGGTAAACGGATAGATAAAAAGGATGAAAAATGTAAACAACAAACAGCAAGTAAGAATAGCTATAATCGCTAATCGAAAAGGATAGTGTGAAATTTATTGAACCTTAATTAAATTTGATCGGTGGTTTCCTCAACTAGTAACTAGAAGTGTCGGTGAACATCTCTGGTTTGTAAGTAAAGTTAAAATTAAGTACAAATTAATTAATTAGAGCTAAATATTTATTATATGGTACAGACTAGTGCAGAAACAGAAACCAACAGGTTAACAAAACCACTTGTCGCACGAGGAAGAGAAAACTATTGAATTGTAAGTTGAATGATTGAATTGAGCATGAATTAATAATCTAATTAAATATTGCAGTTTGAGCTGCATTTAAGCTGCTTCGAAAACGGTGGTGCAAATCTTTAAAAAATCTCCGAACAATCTCAAAAATTCAATACTTGAGTTCGGATAACCTCAAACATGAGTGTGAATTTTACTATGAAACCCTGCGGTGCCTGCTCGACAACCTCTGAGACTGATGAAGGGATGATTGGCTGCGATAACTGCAACAAGTGGTATCACTACCGGTGTGTAGGAGTGCAGGAGGAAAACGTCCATGATCAGGAGAAGTGGTTTTGTCCGGCGGAGGATTGTCAAAAGGTGGAAGAAGAGCAGGAAAAACGTATGGAACAACGAAAGAAGAAAAAATCATCCAAAAAGACGCTCGTAACGGACGATAATTCGGACAAGTCTAGCGTCAAGTCCGATCGGCAGTCCGGTTCGCTTCTTGATAAAAAGCTGAAGATGTTAGAGAAGGAGCAAAGAGCGAAGGAAGAGGAATTGGAAATGGAACGTCTGCTGTGGAAGAAAAGGATGGAGATGGATCGGATCCTGAAGGAAAAAAGACTCCAGATGGAAAACGAAATGAGGCGTCAGGAAATGGAGCAAGAAAAAAGGTTGCTGGAAAAGGCTTTAAAGGATAAGCAAGTACATTTGGATTTGATGGAACAAATGCGTGAAAAGTACCAGGCAAAGATGATAGGCGTGAAGGAAAAATTGAACGCGAAGGATTCGAATGAGCGAACGAAGGAACAGGATCTTCAAGCAGGAATGTCGAAATCTTGCAAGCTAGCGCAGCGAAAGAAGAAGATTGTATCGAAAACAACAAAAGGCAGAGGAAAAGAAGTAGTAGAAGAAGAAAGGACTGATTTGGAAGATGAAAACAGCGACGTAGAGGAAACTGATTCCGAAGAAGATGAATCTGAGGAAGAAGAGGAAAGTGAAGCAGAATACGATGATACATCCGAAGGTTCGGAAGAGGAATCCGCAGAAGAAGTGAAACCGAAAAAGAACTCCAAGTTGAAGCATGAAAGGAAGAAAGAAGTTCCCCACGGGCTGGGGCGGCAAGCCATCGGACCCACGAAGGCGCAGCTAGCTTCACGAAACGGGATTTCTCGAAAATTGCCCTTTTTCTCAGGGAAACCAGAGGAATGGCCTTTGTTTATAGGCTGCTATGAAGCGTCGAACGAAGCGTGTGGATACAACGACGTCGAAAACCTCGTCCGTCTACAGGAGTGCTTGAAAGGACCAGCATTGGAGAGCGTTCGGGGACAACTGATGTTACCGAAATCCGTTCCGAAGCTAATCGACAAATTACGACAACTCTACGGGCGTCCCGAACAGCTGCTACATTACCACCTAGAGAAGGTAAGGCAATTAGAACCTCCGAAAGCCGAGAAGTTGGGAACGTTTATTCCCTTTGGAAACGCAGTAGAACAGCTGTGTGACCATCTCGAAGCCGTGAACCTTAAACAGCATCTTGTCAATCCGTTGCTGGTGCAGAGTCTGGTGGACAAACTTCCATCCTCCGATAAGCGTGAATGGGTGCGCTTTAAAAATAAGAAGAAGAAAGTCACCTTGAGGACGTTGGCTGAATTTCTTTCGAGAATCGTATCCGAGGCATGTGAAGCAAATGCCTGCATCGATGTGAAAGGAGAAGTTAGGGACGTTCGCTACGGAAAAAGTAGTAAAGGGGGATTGAAGGAAAAAGGATCGGTTTATAATCACAGTGAGATTGGAGTTTCGAAAGACAGCATTACAAACGGCACCACAGCACCCGGGAGCTTAAAACCTTGCAAAGCGTGCAAGCGTACCGATCACCGGCTGCGATTTTGTCAAGACTTCAAGGCGATGACATTTGACGATCGCATGAAGGTTGTTGACAAGGGTAAGCTGTGCAGAGTCTGTCTGAACGATCATGGAAACGCACCGTGTCGGTTCAGGATTCGATGCAACGTTGGCCAGTGCCAGGAGCGCCATCATCCTCTACTGCATCCACTAGCGTCGTCAGTAATGATGAACACCCATATTCATTTGCAAGGAATGATCTTTTTTAGGATGATTCCTGTATCGCTACACTGCGGAAATCGAACGGTGAAGACACTCGCCTTTCTGGACGAAGGAGCTTCAATTACATTAGTGGAAAGATCGTTGGCCGACCGACTAGGGGTGAAAGGAGTTCTCCAGCCACTTACAATCAAATGGACCGCGGATGTCACCAGAGTTGAAAAAGGCTCGATGAAGATGAATCTATTGATATCCGCCTCCGGAAACGACGATAAGCTGCTATTGAATCGCGTACAGACCGTCGAACAGCTTCTTCTACCTAGACAATCGTTAGACGTCGCTGAAATGTCTGCTGCATACAATTTTCTTCGAGATCTACCAATTTCTTCGTACCCAAGTCAGAGACCCGGTATACTCATCGGTTTGAACAACATTCAAGTCATCGCACCTATGGAAGCTAAAGTTGGTCAACAAGGAGAACCAATCGCTGTACGGTCCAAGCTGGGATGGTCAGTTTACGGCCCAACGGGACATTCGAAAAGGCGGCAGAACTACGTTGGGCATCATCATGAGGTCACGAACGAAACGTTGTACAATCTGCTGAAGGATAACTACGCGCTGGAGGAATCGGTAGTTGCCGTATCACAAGAGTCGAAGGAGGAGAAACGCGCTCGTGACATTCTGGAGCGAACTACGGTACGCGTGGACGACCGTTTTGAAACCGGTATGCTGTGGAAAAGTGACAATCCAAAGTTTCCGGAAAGCTACCCCATGGCGATCCGCAGGTTACGGCAGTTGGAGCTACGCCTGAAAAAGACACCGGAGCTATACGATAACGTGAAAAAGCAGATCGAGGAATACCAGCAGAAGGGCTATGCTCATTTAGCGACGCCAGAAGAATTAGCTGCAATCAAGCCGCAGGAATCCTGGTTCCTTCCCATTAACGTAGTGTTGAACCCGAAAAAGCCCCGGAAAGTGCGACTAGTATGAGATGCGGCAGCGACAGTTAATGGCGTTTCTCTGAATTCCCAGCTACTTGCAGGTCCAGACTTGCTCACTCCACTGCCGAGGGTAATCAACCGTTTCCGAGAGCGGCCAATCGGTTTCGGTGGAGATTTACGCGAAATGTTTCACCAAATACGGGTGCGAGCAGCCGACAAGAAATTCCAACTATTTGTGTTCCGGAACTCTTCGGATGTAGCTCCCAGTGTATTCGTCATGGACGTCGCTACGTTTGGTTCGAAGTGTTCTCCGAGTCAAGCCCAGTTTGTTAAGAATTTGAATGCAATGGAGTTTTCCGAGACATTTCCAGAAGCAGCGGAAGCGATAGTAAAAAGTCATTACGTCGATGATTATTTTGACAGTGTCGATACAGAAGAGGAAGCCATTAAAAGAGCAAAAGAGGTACGGTTCGTCCATTCGAAGGGCGGATTTGAAATAAGGAATTGGGTTTCGAACTCCGAGGCCTTTCTTGAGGAATTGGGAGAAGTTAAACAGGAGCAGTCAGTGCATTTCAACCGGGACAAGGAAAACGGAAACGAACGAGTGCTTGGTATCATCTGGGATTCAAGGCTGGACGAGTTTTCATTGTCAACGGAACATAGACAAGATGTTAGACCGTATTTGCTGGAAGGTCAACATCCTACAAAGAGAATAATTCTAAGCTGTGTGATGGGATTTTTCGACCCGTTAGGCTTGCTAACACCGTTTACGATCCATGGGAAAATGATAGTGCAAGATCTATGGCGCACGGGATGTGAATGGGACGATGAAGTAGATGTCAACTGCCTTGGTAAGTGGAAACGCTGGACTGGTCTGTTGGTAAAAGTGGAGGCCATACGCATACCTCGCTGCTACTTTCAAGACGCCAATTCATCCTCAATTAACTCGCTGGAGCTACATGTCTTTACCGATGCAAGCATTTATGCCTACGGTTGTGCGGCATACTTCAGAGCAGTAATTGACGGATCCGTAAGGTGTTCACTGGTGATGTCACGCTCGAAAGTAGCTCCATTAAAATTACAATCGGTTCCACGTCTCGAACTGATGGCTGCTGTTCTCGGGGCGAGGATGCAGCACACGGTAAGGTCAAATCATTCATTTCCCATCACCAGATGCGTGTTGTGGAGCGACTCTCAAACTGTGCTGAGTTGGATTCGTTCAGACCAACATAAGTACAAGCAATTCGTTGCTTTTCGGATTTGTGAAATTCTAGAGTTGACGTCCACAAACAATTGGAGGTACGTTCCGTCTGATTTGAATATCGCTGACGTCGTAACAAAGTGGGGACAAGGACCGCCACTAGAGTCAGACGGTCCATGGTTCAATGGACCACGGTTCCTGTACAAATCAGAGTGTGAATGGCCTTTGCAGAAGAAAACACTATTAGACGTTCCGGAAGAGATGAAAGCATGTGGCTGCACCATGAAACGTCGATATCCAACCCTTTAATCGACGTCAATGTTACGTCACGCTGGTCGCGGTTGATTCGTATTGCAGCTAGCGTAGTTCGGTTCATCGCTAACTGTCGGAAGAAAGTAGCTGGAGATCCAATACTAGTATCGAAGGCGGGGCGCTATTTAGAGCGTTGTATATTAGCAAAACCGAATTCCATCCAATGGCCGCTTCTTCAAGACGAGCTCCAAATAGGAGAAAAAATACTTCTAAAACAAGCCCAGCAGGAAAGCTTTCCAGAGGAGGTGAAGATTTTGGAAATCAGCCGAGAGAACAACATGGATCAGTCGGCAGTAAGCGTTGGCAAGTCAAGCTGGCTCTACAAGCTAAGTCCGATAATTGATGCTGATGGAATAGTGAGGATGGGAGGAAGATTGGCGCTATCAGCCACGATTTCTTATGACAAGAAATTTCCAATAATCCTGCCCAAGCGAAACCAAATAACATATATGATCATCCAACACTTTCATGAAAAGTATGGTCATGCCAACCGGGAGACTGTGTTCAACGAGCTTCGTCAACGCTTCTACATACCAAAGCTTCGATCAACAATTTCGGTAGCCGTACGAGACTGCATGTGGTGCAGAGTCAACCGGTGTCAGCCACAAGTTCCAGTGATGGCACCGCTTCCTGTTCAACGAATCACACCGCAGTTGCGTCCCTTCAGCTCCGTCAGAGTGGATTATCTGGGTCCTGTAGAAGTTTTGATTGGTCGTCGAAGAGAGAAGAGATGGGTTGCTCTGTTTACTTGCCTCGCGGTACGAGCTATTCACCTTGAAGTAGTGCATACTTTGACCACGCAAGCTTGTCTGATGGCAATAAGAAGGTTCATCTGCAAACGAGGTTCACCAGATGAGTTTTTCTCGGATAACGGAACCAACTTTAAAGGTGCTTCCAGCGAAATGGTCAAGGCAAGGCAGCAGATCAGTGCAGAATGCGCTGAAAGTGTCACGAGTCCAGTTATCAAGTGGCACTTTATCCCTCCCGGAACCCCACACATGGGCGGAGTCTGGGAAAGAATGGTGAGATCAGTGAAGGAGGCAATGAAGGCGATGGACGACGGTAAGAAGCTGACAGATGAAATTCTTCTGACCACCTTGTCAGAAGCCGAAGATATGGTCAATTCACGTCCGCTAACATATCTTCCGCAAGACTCATCGGAAACTGAAGCCATCACACCGAACCACTTTTTGCGCGGGGTTGTCAAAGGAGCGGATCAGATAGAGAGTAGCCGAGTCGATCCATCCGAAGCGTTGCGGGATGTTTACAAACGGTCGCAGTATCTGGCCGATAGAATGTGGCAGAGATGGAGTAAGGAGTACCTGCCTAATATCAATCGTAGGACGAAGTGGTTCGAGGAGCGCAGAACGTTGAAAGTGGGTGACTTAGTTTTCATTGTCGATGGAGCACAACGGAGGAACTGGGTTCGCGGGATTGTAGAAGAGGTCGTTGAAGCTGCAGACGGTAGGATCCGGCAAGCCAAGGTGAAGACGAACAGAGGTGTATTCAGGAGGGCAGTGGCCAACCTAGCTGTAGTAGAGATTCCTGGTAAATCCGGAACTTCCGGCAGAGCGGAACCGGAGTTACGGGCTGGGGTGTAAAGAAAACTGGGAGCACGGTTTGGGCCAAATACCGGTCTAGCGTATATAGTATATCATTGTGCGGTAAACGGATAGATAAAAAGGATGAAAAATGTAAACAATAACAAACAGCAAGTAAGAATAGCTATAATCGCTAATCGAAAAGGATAGTGTGAAATTTATTGAACCTTAATTAAATTTGATCGGTAGTTTCCTCAACTAGTAACTAGAAGTGTCGGTGAACATCTCTGGTTTGTAAGTAAAGTTAAAATTAAGTACAAATTAATTAATTAGAGCTAAATATTTATTATATGGTACAGACTAGTGCAGAAACAGAAACCAACAGGTTAACAAAACCACTTGTCGCACGAGGAAGAGAAAACTATTGAATTGTAAGTTGAATGATTGAATTGAGCATGAATTAATAATCTAATTAAATATTGCAGTTTGAGCTGCATTTAAGCTGTTTCGAAAACGGTGGTGCAAATCTTTAAAAAATCTCCGAACACATGGCGAAAATCCAAACTACTCTCACGCCAAGTTGGCGAAATTGTTGAATGTGGCTAAATCAACTGTTACCAACGCATTAAAAGTGTTCGGTGAACTGGACAGGGAAGCTGGATCAGGGAAAAAATCGAAAGCCGGAGGCCACAACGACGACCAAAAGAGTTGCCTGCTGTTTCGAGCGGAACCTCAACCTTTCCCTCCAAGTTGTCGCAGAAAAACTGGGAGTGGTGCCTTCAACCGTGGATAGAGCTAAAAAACGAGCTGGACTGTCGACTTACAAGAAAGTGGTGACTCCAAATCGCGACGAAGTTTTACACGAAGTTTGATTGCGTGATACAGGACGTTGAAACTTACGTCAAGGCAGACTTGAAACAGCTTCCTGGAAAGGAATTTTATATGGCAGCTGGACGGTGAAAGGTGGCAGATATTTTCAAGCACATTAAACTGTCAAAGCTGGCGAAGAAATATCTGGTGTGGCACGCCATCTGTACCTGTAGCTTGAAGAGCAACGCTTACATTGCGACCAGAACCATCAACCATGAACTTTATCGGAGCGAGTGCCTACACAAAACGTCTACTGCCTTTCCTGAAGCGACACAATTGTTCCGTTCTATCTTGGCCGGATTTGGCATCTTGTCATTACGGAAAAATGTCCATGGAGTGGTATTTAGCCATCAACGTTAAAATGGTGCCCAGGACAAGAATCCCCCCCCCCCACCCCCAGCACGCCAGAGCTTCGCCCAATGGAACAATATTGAGCCATTGCAAAGGCGGAACCTTAAGAAAACTCAAACAGCTGTTGTGAGCGAATAAAGTGGACAAGAAGACTACAAAAGAGACTACAAAATCTTATGGCAGGGGTTAAACGAAAGACACGGCAATTCGCATATGGTAAAAAGGAAGCTGAGCTAAATATTTGTCCTGTATTCTCCTTAACTTGAAATAGAAAAAGAATTTGACTTATTAATAAAAACTTTGATCGGCACATTATTTTTGACCAAATTTTAATCGGAGCACGAGTTAACACCCGTCTTCCGTGGGAAGAAAGCGACGTGACATCGAGGTAAACATTTCACCGTGGGATCCCGAAAATGCTGAGCCGACACCGCGACCGTGGGACTGTCATCATGTAGCTAGGGACAATTAGGTTTCTTAGCAATTAGAATTGTATTAATAAATCAGTCATGTTTTAACATCGGATCTATACGTTTCGGCTTTTATATTTTGTGAACCCCCATCTGTAAAATCGTAACTGGCGCCCGAATAGGGACCTTCGCGTGTGGAATTGATAAGTTGAATTGTTGGTGAAAAATCTTAAAAAGTGAAGACAAGTGGTAGTGAAAATCTTGAAAAGTTGACAACCATTCAACAAATAACGGTTCAAAGAGCCGTGCTGCTAACGAAATCTTCATATCAGTGCAGTGCTAAAAATCCTAAAAAAAAATCATATCCCGGTTGAAGGAGCCGGAGCCGCCAAGTGAAACCTGGTTCAAAGAGCCAGCATCAACAATCAACGAAGCAGAAAAGAAGACACCGTGGAAAACTCCCGATCGGCACAAGGGCCCTCAGTAGCGGATCAGCAAACAGGAACCTCCCGAAGTGCTCTGCTTCTTTTCTCCCCACGGAACGAAGGGATGAAAATTTTATTGTAAGTAGACAACCTTTTGTTAACCATTTATTTTAATTTTTAAATTGATTAAAGTGAACCATTTATTATTTATAAATAGTGAAACAAATTAGTGAAAAGTGAGTTATCAAAACCAAACGTATTGAAATATTGTTTTTTAAACTGAAGATCATTGATAGGAAAAAATCTAGATTCGATATATATTTTGGGAGAATCATGGCCCTTAATCAAAACTTGGCACCTCTAACTACTGAGGAATTCATCAATATTGGCAAAATTCCTGATTTTGTCAAAGATATCAAAGTATTCTACGGAGATCCGACCAAATTAATTGATTGGATTTCCGATGTTGACTCTATCTTTCGGGCATACCGAGAAAAGGGTGCAACACCTGTACAAATTAGCGTTTTAGAGCGAACCGTTCGTCGCAAAGTTGACGGAGAAGCGGCGAACGTTTTAAACGCGAACAATGTCCAAACCAATTGGGCAGACATTAAAAATACTTTGATCCTTTACTATAAGGATCAAAGAGATATTAAAACCCTTGATTTCCAGCTGACCTCCATTAAAAAGTCAGCGAACGAAACCATTACTGCATACTATAGCCGTGTAAATGAACTACTATCATTAATAATAGCTCAGATACAAACCGATAGGGTTATGAGCCAAAAGTGCCGCTGCTCACATCACATACTTCCGTGAAAAATCAGTAGATGCATTTATAAGAGGTCTTGATAAACCTCTAAGCATTTTACTCAAAAGCACCAACCCTACTACATTAAGTCAAGCATTTAATTTTTGTATCGAATATTCTAACATGGATATTCGATCATCTCCATTTAAAAACGAGTTTAGTGGACAGGCACCCCAAAACCCCGGGAACCACCAATTTTACCTCCTAGAATATACCCAACACAACCTAGAGCATTCTTACCACCAGCTCTTCCTCCTAGAGGACGACCATTCCAAAAGTGCATATCCTTATCGGCAAAATTTCCCACAAACAAATCCGTTTTCACAACAACCTTATCAACAAAATCAAAATCGACTAAACCCATTCCATACCAATCCATTTAGACCAAACCCACCTAATCCACCACAATATCCTCAACCGATGGAAGTGGATCCGACTTTGAAAACAAGGGTAATTAATTACAGTAATCGCCCTCCGCTTAATTTTAAACGTCCACTCCCTCCCTCCCAACAATATCAGCATAATGCAAAAGACAGGCGCATCCTCTAGATTCGAACGACATATGCAACGAAGGTTACGACGATGAACAATATTATTATTATGACGAACAGAACAAAGATTCCTATGACGACACCTCATATGAAGAGGCCTATGGATATGAAACGGGAGAAGCTTCAGGATTCATTCAACCAGAGCAAAATACCTCTGAATCACAAGAGGCTAATTTTTTAGAATGGCACCCACGTTGGTAATACCAACAATGCCATATATAAAATTGAAAACCAATATAGGTGAGTTTCCTTCCTAATCGACACGGGTGCGAATATAAACCTTATCCACCCAATGTTGGCTAATCATTATTCTCTTGCAAAACCATATCGTTTCAAAGCAAACGATATCGGAAGTGCTAATGGCAAGTTCAATGCTGACACAGCAATTGACATTGATTTTTTTATCCAAAAATAAATTATTGTGCCCAGTTCCTCTTACATGATTTTCACCCATTTTTCCATGGGATAATTGGAACAGGAATTTTAAACGCACTTAACGCAAAAATTGATCTAGGAAAAAGCATGCTGCAGTTAAACAAAGGGAACGGATCATTGAACGTTCCACTTCTTCAATATTCGCCCGCGAGAACCGCTTCAAATAACCTATCTCAACAAAATCCACCTCACACAGCTCAAGTAACTTGCCAGTCAAATCAGACAGAGCACACATACCGTACGTCTCATCTTTCAAAGAATGAGAAAGATCAGCTGCTTAGTGTATTGAACAAACACGTAGAAGTATTTTATATGCCGGACTCTAAACTAACATGTAGCACAGTAGTTGAATGCTCCATAAACACAGTTGATGATATGCCAATTCATCAAAAGTTTATCCTTACCCAGCTGCATATGCTGGAGAGGTAAACAAACAAATTGAAAAGCTTCTACATGATGGAATCATAAGGCCATCGCGATCAGCGTGGACATCCCCAGTGTGGATTGTCCCAAAAATCCGACGCCTCCGGTGAAAAAAGTTTCGTATGGTAATTGATTACCGAAAGCTAAACGAAAAACTATTTCGGATAGGTACCCGATGCCTGAAATCAACTATGTTATTGATCAGCTGAAAGGTCAAAAATATTTCATCACCCTCGATCTAGCGTCTGGTTTTCACCAGATAAAGATGAAAGAGAGCGATATTAATAAAACTGCTTTTTCTATCAACAATGGCAAATATGAGTTTACTCGTATGCCATTTGGTTTAAAAATGCTCCCGCAATATTTCAAAGAGCGATCGATGACGTATTGCGAGAATACATTGGCAAAATATGTTACGTTTATATTGACGACGTAATTATTTTTGGAAAATCTTTGGAAGAAGTACTTCATAATCTTGAAGTAGTTCTAACAGCATTGAATAAAGCGAATTTAAAGATTCAGCTGGACAAATCGGAATTTTTACATAAAGAAATTGAATTTCTTGGATATGTTATCACATCTGAAGGCCTTAAACCAAATATTAAGAAAATAGAGACTATAGAACGTTATCCTGAACCTAGAACTATCAAAGAGCTAAGATCATTCTTAGGAATGATGGGCTACTATAGAAGGTTCGTAAAAGACTTCGCAAAATCGCAAAACCTCTTACCAACCTTTTAAGAGGGGAAGGATGCCATTCGAATAAAAAATTAAATTTACAGAATGTGAACAAAATTGTTTTCAAAGAATGAAAAGTTTGCTATCGTCCTCGGATATTTTAATATACCCAGACTATAGCAAACCATTTTTATTGACTACCGACGCCTCGGACTTTGCCATAGGAGCGGTACTATCCCAAGGTGAAAATGGAAAAGACAAACCTATCCACTTTGCATCAAGGAGCTTATCAAAATCAGAAGAAAAGTATTCCGTGCCAGAAAAAGAAATGCTTGCAATCTTTTGGGCACTACAGACATTCCGAAATTATTTGTATGGGACAAGCTTTAAAATTTTAACAGACCACCAGCCTTTGACGTTTTCTCTCTCACCTAAAAATACGAACGCTAAACTGAAGCGTTGGAAATCGTACTTAGAGGAGCACGATTACCAGATTGAATATAAACCTGGTAAGTCTAATGTTGTGGCCGACGCACTTAGTCGAATTGTTTTGTCAATGACTGGAACTCAACATTCAGCAGACACTAGTGCTGATATGTACATAATTTCTACAGAATCACCATTAAACGTCTTCCAACATCAACTCATCATTAAAAAGGTCCTGATAAGATAGAAGTATCTCATCCATTTCCAAATTACACCCGATTAACAATTTATATGCAAAATATTAATGACAATTCTATTTTACAGGTTTTGAAGACTCACGTTAACCCAAGTAAATTAAACGGTTTATTAACAGATGAAAACATAATGGGACAAATTCAAGAAGTTTATAAAAAACATTTCGGTCGGGAAAATCTGTTAAAGATTCGTTTTACTCAAAATTTACTTATTGACGTTCCGGACGATCATACGCAATGGGATATTATCAAAACAGAGCATTATCGAGCTCATCGCGGACTAGAGGAAAATAAAATTCAAATCTTACGGAAATTTTATTTTCCACAATTGAGCAAAAACTTCGCGAATTTCTTAATAATTGCCAATTGTGCCAGGAAAACAAATACGATAGAAATCCTATTCGTTATCCTCTTCAAAAAACACCTATTCCAAATTCACCTTTCCAAATTGTACACATCGATATAATGTTTATAGAAAAATTGATCTTTCTCACGTGCGTCGATAAGTTTTCTAAATACGCCCAAGTTCATCCTGTAAAATCTAGAGCAGCTATAGATCTTTTACCCGCTGTTCAAGAAGTATTATCTAAATTCAAATTACCAGAAATCGTTGTGATGGACAACGAAAATCTTTCCTGTCTGGCGAACTGGTAAACTTTTTCAATCAAAATAAAATTACTCCTTACATAGTAGCTACAGGTCGAAGCGAGATGAATGGAGTTGTGGAAAGATTTCATTCCACCTTACAGGAAATTTATCGACTTACAAAAGCAGAAAATGCGCAGAAAAACCACTCCAGCTAATCGAAATGTCAGTTATTAAATACAATTCCACCATACATTCTTGCACAAAATTCACGCCATTAGAAATTATCATCCCAACCTCCAAATCCTCACACATAATCGAGACAGTACACAAAAATTTGAAAAAGAAACAAGAAAAAGACTTAGACTACCATAATAGAAAACTTTCTCCACGTGACATTCGCTCAGACAAGGACGTATTTGAAAAGACAAGGCGAAGATTAAAGACAGTTCCTCGATACAAGAAGATCAGAATAAAAATGTAAACAAAAGCACCATTACAACATCAGACAACAGAAGGATACATAAAAATGACTTAAAAATTCGACAGGACTAACTCGTATTTATTCTTATTCAGGATATTTCTGGTGCTAGACGTTGGACTTAGCAACACGCAGACGATTTCAATACAACAGACGTGACAACCAACCATTGTTTATCTACCATCAAGGACATGGACGAATTCAAATTGACTATAATTATTACATACATCATTTTTAATTTAGGCTCATTTCAATATCAAATACAGAATCTCAAATCAGAGTTCAAACAGATAGAAGGCAATCAGTTTACCACTTTAATACTTACAAAATTTAATGATATTGATTCAACCTTAAAAAATTTGGTACCTGTAAGAAGAGTAAGACGATGGGATAGCTTAGGTACAGCGTGGAAATATTTAGCAGGAAATCCAGATGCTAATGACTTAAAGATTATCAATAACTCCATTAATAGCCTTATTAGCAATAACAATCAACAAGTTCGAATTAATAGAGAAATATCTTTACAAATGAAAGAAGCTCTTTTCAAAACAAAGGAATCTATCAAATTATTCAATTCTAAATCTTCTGAATTATATTCTCTGAACATATATTTAAATCTTGAATTTTTGTATGAAAACTATTCCAGATAAGAGAAACAATGATGTTAGCAAAAATAGGAATTCTTAACGAAAGAGTATTGAGTCCATCTGAAATTGATTTAATTATAAATGATTTAGCTAGGGAAAACATAACAGTCTGGAACACCGCCGAAGCATTGTCCTATGCGACCACCTCTATAGTCACCAACGCTTTCGATATTGCTCTTCTGATCAAGTTACCGAAATTGGATCCAAGGATTTATAGAAAGATTTTCGTGCTGCCAACATGGTTTAATAATCAACAGATCCATGTTCCTAATAACCATTACCTTAACCATGGAAACAAGTACTACATTGTTCACAGCCTGGAATCAAAGATCTTCGAGACAACAGACATAACACCAGACGATACAACATGTGTGCCCAACCTTCTCAATGGAAAATCAGCGAAATGCGTATACCTTGCCAACCCCAAGGAAGAAGTCGTTTTAATCGACAATCAACACATTCTCACCAATCTTCGGAAGAATTTCACCCTACACACCAACTGTGGTTCACTGACAAGGAACCTATCAGGAACTTACCTTATATCCTTCAGCAACTGCGAGGTAACCATTGATAACAGTACCTTTTGCATCAAGTTCAAAATACTACAGGTAAACCAATTTACTTACCGTTATATGGAATTTCATTGAAAAACAACGAACAGTTGTTAACTTGAGTTTAGACCATCTTCATAATCTACATATGGAAACCAGGAAGGAAATGAAGGCGATTCGTTTAAATGCCACGAGTCTCCAATGGTCACACTGGACAATTTTTGGAGGACTATCGGTCACTCCTATAATCATATGTGCTGTTTTCTTTCTATTCCATCTTAGAGGATCTAAGGTGGACATACGGATAAAACAACAGGACAAGACCACGAAGGACGAAACCAAGGTCAACGTGCCGCTAGAGGAGCCCATTCGTACGGAGCCTCATTTTTAAGGAGGGTCAAGTTAACACCCGTCTTCCGTGGGAAGAAAGCGACGTGACATCGAGGTAAACATTTCACCGTGGGATCCTGAAAATGCTGAGCCGACACCGCGACCGTGGGACTGTCATCATGTAGCTAGGGACAATTAGGTTTCTTAGCAATTAGAATTGTATTAATAAATCAGTCTTGTTTTAACATCGGATCTATACGTTTCGGCTTTTATTTTTTGTGAACCCCATCTGTAAAATCGTAAC
>JASCZW010009059.1:0-45378 GCA_034211315.2 Aedes japonicus
AGTTTATCGTCGAGTATCACACCAAGGTCCTTTACTTAGTTGTCTCTTTGCAGAGGAGTTCCAACCAAGGAATAACCGAAGATAATAGGAGACTCCTTCCTAGAAATAGTGACAACAGTACACTTTCGCGGATTCAAGAGTTCAGAAGACCCCGTCTTCCACCTCAAACGCAGGACCGGGACGACTGATGATCGCTGACGGCGGAGGCTCGACTGCGATGAGAGGAATAGGGGCTCCCTTGAGGCTTAGGGCAAGTGTGCGTCCCGGTGTCCAAATTGTCCGAAATGTTCGGATTCAAAGCATGCTTGCCTGGAACCAGAGTTCGGAATACTCCGTCTTCCAACTTAAACGCAGTACCGGACGGCTGCTGGTCGCTGACAGCGGAGGCTCGACTTCGATTAGAGGAATATGGGCTTCCCAGAGAGCTTGCGGCAAGTGTGCGTTCCGGAGTCCAAATTAAAAAATAGAGCGTACAAACTTCGACGAATGTAGAGGAAGGTTAAGGAGAGGAATAGGAATAAGCTTCGTTGAGGCTTGTGTCAGGTGTGCGTTGCGCCCTAAGCCAAACGCAGGGTTGATGGTTGTTTACTCCATTGATACAATCTCTTCCACTGAGAGGCTCAGTGGATCTTTAGACGCGGCACCAGGTAGAGGTCGCTAAAAATTTCACTCGTTCTGTTATCGCAGAACTCCCGGTAAGTAATACTTTTCAGCCATGTTGAGGTAGTCAACGCTTTGGATTTCAAGTCCATGCTTATTCCAATTTTGAAAGAAACGAAAGATAATGTACTTTCGTCTCAGCCTCTGGCCACCCGCCGGACGACTTGTACATCCTCTGTACCAAGGCGTTTCTTTGCTAATGCACAAATCTGTTCGGCTGAGACTTGTTTCGCTATCCGAGACAGATAAAGCCAAAGCTTTGGTTGAGCTGGCGCGCAACAGTAGCAATAGCGGTTGAACCCTTCACTATATATATTTTCTTATATAACATTGTTTACTCATTAGGGCCGGTTCATAAACCACGTAGACTCATTTTTAAAAATTGCAGACCCCTTCACCCCACTCGTAAACTTTTCTTCATAATTTTTTTGAAAATTTGGTATGGAGCGTTGACATTGGTTGACATTGGTAGACATTGGAGTGTAGACCTTAACACTGAACAAAATTTCTTGCATTTCAGGTTCAACCGAATAGAGATCGTATATAATAAATACGAATCCTTGTAGTATTTTTCATTTATATAAATATATTCACTATTCTATCAATATTTCATGGGAATGGGAGGGACTATCAGGGCACCCGATTGAATCACTCTGGATGGGGAGAGTGGAAATGCCAACTCCCCATTGCTAACAGTTTGTGAATTGAGGGTGGGCTCTTCTTGCCGCCCATTGGGACATTCTCATGTTAGATAGCTCATTCTTATGACCAATTGTTCAATCTTGTTGTTGGAAGGAGATACTTTATATCTCTGTGGAAACGTTTAAGTGATGTTGCCTATCGATCCACCCAACCCGTTTTTTAGCCCTTCATACAATGACATGATTAGGATAATCAGATATTATTAATGCTTGATCAAGTCTAACAGAGAGGAGAGCCCATTGATGTCGGACTTAGTTTCTGTGTTACAATGGTAGTACGATTTCACTGGTTATGCTGACAGATTATTTTCATGATACGTAAATTTGGCTACATTGAATCGATATGCCTAGTTATGCATTCTAGATGTACATATAATAGTATTATATGATAAATTAACTGTTCAAATAGAAACATGAACAATGATTGCACAAGAATATCGTGGACCCATTTTTTGGAACGCATTTGGTCCAAAGTTCCCAACTGTAGCCTAGTGTATTCATTACATACTGAAATGTGTATATTGCTCAAAATTTGAATGGAAATGCCTTAGTGTCAGGTTATATATTTTTAAATGGCTTATACAAACCAAAATCGAAGTAATGCAAAATTTATTATGTAGGAATTCTGATGTTTTTAAAAGAAATGTTGAATCGATCATACGTGGAAATCATTCAGGTGTTTCAAAATAGTTTAATTTGAATAATTTCGTGAAATTATTTGTCCATAGCAAATATAAAGGGTGATACGGTCAAAATTTGGTCAAGGGAAAACGCGTGTAAATCGGTGAAATCGTTTATTTAAAAAATCAAATTAAATTTCTTTTTCAAGTTCAATTAGTATAAAATTCAGGAAAAATATTCAGTTAGGCTTCCGCTTTTCCAAATCCGAATTGCCGGGCCTTACGCTTGACCCCTGCCATCAGATTTTGTACAGCCACCTTGTCCACCTTCTTCGCCGCAGAAAGCCAGTTTGCCTTTGAACTGCTGCTCGTCCTTAGCAGTTTTTTGGTCTTCTTTAGGTTCCGCTAGACAATAGCCCAGTATTTCTCAATTGGGCGGAGCTCTGGCGTGTTGGGAGGGTTCTTGTCCTTGGGAACCACCTGCACGTTGTTGGCGGCGTACCACTCCATGGCCTTTTTACCGTAATGGCAAGATGCCAAATCCGGCCAAAACAGTACGGAACAACCGTGTTTCTTCAGGAAAGGCAGCAGACATTTATTCAAACACTCTTTCACGTAAATTTCTTGGTTGACAGTCCCGGAAGCTATGAAAATGCTGCTTTTCAAGCCACAGGTACAGATGGCTTGCCAAACCAGATATTTCTTTGCGAACTTTGACAGTTTCGTGTGCTTGAAAATATCTGCTACCTTTCCCTTCCTTGCCGTATAAAACTCCTGTCCCGGAAGCTGCTTGTAGTCGGCTTTGACGTAGGTTTCGTCGTCCATTACCACGCAGTCAAACTTCGTCAGCATCGTCGTGTACAGCCTCCGGGATCGCGCTTTGGCCGTCGTATTTTGTTTATCATCGCGATTTGGAGTCACTACCTTCTTGTAAGTCGATAGTCCGGCTCGTTTTTTGGCTCGATGCACGGTTGTAGACGATACACCCAGCTTATTTGCGGCATCTCGGAGAGATAGGTTAGGGTTTCGCTTGAAACTACCGGCAACTCTCTTTGTCGTCTCAGCGGCTTCCGGTTTTCGATTTCCCCCGATCCAGACTTCCTGGCTGTCGACAAACGTTCCCCAAACACTTTAATTACATTTGTAACGGTTGATTTGGCAACTTTTAGCGATTTTGCCAACTTTGCGTGCGAGTAGCTCGGATTTTCGCGATGCGCGAGCAAAATTTTGATACGCTGCTCTTCTTGCTTGGACGGCATTTTGACAACTGAAGAGTGAATTCCAAAATCAAAATAGGAGCAACATTCTACACACACACACCTTCAAAATGAGGGGTGTTCAGGTTTTTTAAATGCAAAATTGAAAGAAATACGTCAAGTTGATATTGACCAAATTTTGACCGTATCGCCCTTTAGTGCAAAATGGAATGCCTGAATAAATAATGAAAATAATTAAACGGAATATTGTTATTAACAATAAACCTAAATGATAATCTGAAACGCTCCTAAATAAAGATAAATAATAAAAATAATAATAATAACCTAAATGATAAGACGAAGTTGCATCCACGATTAAATCCAATATGATGATAATAGACCTACAATACATCCATACATTACTTATTATATTTTTATTGCGTAAAGTACGCTAATTAAATTATAATGATTTGAAATTGGAAATATCTTCCCATCATCATGGGATCTCACACAAATTACACACAAAACATCTTTTTAGAATGATTTATAATTGTATGTTTTATCAATGTATTATAATCGTGTTGCAAAACATGTCTAGTTCAGAGCGGTTTGGATCTCTCGTATTCTACCTAACGATCGAGCTAAAAAAAGTGATTAATACTTTATTATTTTAAAGACTGTATTCGATGAAATTTGGACACACGCAATGGTTGGTAACTTTTTAGCATGTGGGTAGAAATTATTGAAATTTTCAATGAATGTATTTTATTATGTTGTGTCAATTGTGTAATGATTTTCGTGAAAATCAGTCGAGTGATTTCAGTGATGAATGAAGAAATAGTGCGCCAACAAATTTTGGACACTCACTTCGAAAACCCAAACGCTTCTTTCAAGGACCGTAAGACAACCAAGCGGAAAAATGGTAGTGGCAAAAAACGTGGCACATCAAATCCGGAGAAGGCCAGGATGGTATTGAACCAATTTAAGCGGTATCCCAACATTTCGATCAGGGATGTTGTGAAAAAGGCGAAAGTTTCAGTTTGTTTTGTGCAGGAAACAATGAAACGTTCTGGATTACATGTGTACAAGGTCCAGAAGGCACCGAACCGGAGCGATAAACAGAACTCGGTGGCCAAAACTCGTGCAAGAAAACTGAACAGGGAGTGGCTCACAAAACCGTTCTGCATTGTGATGGACGATGAGACCTACATTGAAGCCGACACAAAACAAATGCCAGGACAGCAACACTACGTCACCACCTCTAAGTTGGCCGTTCCGGAGAGTGTACGGAAGAAGAAACTGTCGAAATTCGCCAAAAAATTCCTTGTCTGGCAAGCGATCTGCGGATGTGGCAAAATGAGTCAGCCCTTCATCACCTCTGGGACCGTCAACGGACAAATCTACAAGGACGAATGCCTCCAAAAACGACTTCTGCCCTTCTTGAGATCTCACGATGGCCCGACACTGTTTTGGCCGGATTTGGCATCTTGCCACTATGCCCGGCCCGTCTTAGACTGGTACAAAGATAATAATGTAGTTTTTGTACCAAAAGACGTCAACCCTCCAAACACTCCGGAACTTCGCCCAATCGAAAAATTTTGGGCAATCATGAAGGCAAAGCTCGTTAAAACTCCAAAACCGATAGAAAATGAACTTGAACTAAAGAAAGTGTGGTTAAAAGTAAGTAAGCAAGTCGGCCCTATCATTGCCCAAAATTTGATAAAAGGGGTCAAGGCAAAGGTGCGGGCATTTGGGTTGGTAGAAGAGGTTCAATAAACCAATGATGTCAAACTTAACCATTTAGTAGTACTTTATTTCCAGAAAGTTTGAAAAGAATCAGGCTCAAGGAAAATTTTTGGTGACCTACTTTGTGTGTCCAAATTTCATCGAATACACTCTTTACTTAGATTCATGATTCCATACATTTATAAAACATGAACAGGAATTACAAAAACATGCATGTTTGGCAAAAAGTGTTCCTTTTTTACATAACGATGAATTTGTTGATCAAGATTGTGGTTTCACTGCCAACGGGAAGCAAATCATAGATACTCAGATTGGACTTTTCAACAATCGGAGTTGGCTTAGCAAAGAAGCTACAAACCTGTCATTCCAAAGATTAGTGTTCAATTCCCACGCTTGACGATTTTTATATTTTTTGGCATGGGGATATTTTTTTTAATTTTATGTTTTATAAGGCTTCACTTTTTGCGCTTTTTACACCATTCTTCAGTATTAAATAAAGTATTATACACTTATATAACCTGTTTTTGTCATTTGACAGTACTTTCAACTTGTTCAATACAAATTGTGTTGCTTAGGCAGTAGACGACAGCCACTTTTGCTAGAACCAAAGATGTGAGGAGAAAGTATCGATAGGTCCGATAGCGTGCGGCAGGCTGTGAAATAGAATACAAGTAGTTTGAAATTAAGTGTAGGGCTTTTGTTAAGCAGTATTTCGGAGCAAACACGCTTACTTTTGCTACACATTTTGCCATTACATCCATATCTATAGAAAGTTTTCGTCTTTAGAAAGTAACTTGTTTAACTACTCTTGATTCCGAACAGCAAACGGCTTTTTTAAGTTAACATTTTATCCAAGCCAACGTTTTACTAGTTGAATATCGTTTCCAGCTCAATAATTGTTATGATGTTATGATTGAAAATGTAATCCACCGATGCATACTAGGCTTAGTCATGGGACACATACCCTAAAGGGTGTCCCACATCGAATTGCATCACGGAAAAAAACGCTGTAGAAAAATTCCCATTGGATATTTTTTCATGAAAATTTGGATAGAAGAAGTTTAGAGATGTTTTTTACTTTGGGTACTTATTGTGAGCTACTAACTGAGCTATAGCCCAAGTATGCCTATTTTCAAAACTACCATGAAATTTCAGCCAAATTTACGTGGGATATTTGACAGACCTCATATTAATATCAACCGGTTGATCTAATCGCAGGCATGGTCAAACCAAACGAATTTATAGTCAGGTGAAAATTGTTGGTGTTTGCGCTTAATGTAACCCTCGAAATGATAGTTTCTACTGCGGTTTCTTTGCGTTTATACTAATTATGCGAAAATGGTTGAAAGCCGCCGGAAAGCTTAATGTGATATGTGATAATTTGTTCCAAATGCCAAAAAGAAAAGCAGAGCATACTTCAAAGCCAGCGACCTAAACTTCAATGCTAGAAATATCAAGTTCGCACAGGCAACCTGGCCTTATTTAAGCTACGGGGTAGGAAATTTGTAAACTGTTTTTTTTTCTTTAGCTCAAACCTCCCATACAGGTGGGCAGGAAAGAGACCTTATTAGAGACGGTCGTGTAAAGTTCCCTCTCTTTTGAAGGCCAACTGATGATGCTACTAAAATAGAAATCGTGATGATTTATGCGACATCGCGCATAAATTTACTAGAGATATCGTTTAAATTATTCACGCTATGCGTTAACAGAGTCAGCGACCACAAAAATTCGCAATTTTTTGCTTCGATTTCTACGGTGTACTTCTAAGCTTTTCATTTTCCTGAATTTTTCGAACTCAGTCCTCATCGCAATTAGTGAAATTTAACAAAACGCTTCTTCTGACGGAACGGAAAATTCTCAATAATTCAGCCATGTTTATGAATCTCCTACTTAATTATTCCACATGATAAAGGCAAGCATGTTCCGATCATGTGTATGAAAGGGCTTCATCTTGCCACTGACAGCCTTCCGTAACGCTCATTCTCCGGCCACGCACTTCCAGACTACGCGATTAATTATCGCTTCGTTCTTCGCCTTCCGTAGTGCTGCCAGTTCATTTATGAGAGCGAGCGCAGTGCTCCGCACCACCGCACCAGCAGCGGCCGCCACACCGAGGCAGCTTTATGATTATTAATGTGTTGCCGTTAATTCTGCCGGAGTTCGATCCTTTTCGCAGGTTCTTCTTTCCCTGTTGGAGCAAAGCAAGCTATTGCAAAAATGTTGTCTCGATTGACATCACACGCAGGAACGCGACTACCTATAAGGGCGAGGATCCCCAATGGTCAAGCTCGATCGACTTGACCGAGGCCCATCGAAGCCTAGAGAGCCGAGAAAATTAATAACTTCAGTCCCGCTCACTCCCCGCATCCTGCCTCGGTTGGTCAACGGGGTTATTAACGTGTGTTGTTATTTTCTTATTGATCCCTTTTGTGCTTGCCATTCCACCTCTTCGCCCGGATCGGGCACGCCTTCTTGCGCCATCATCGTCTTTCGATTTCGATCACCGGAGCCAAAGCAAAAGTTCAAAAGTGATTGCCTCCGTGTTGACCGCGCGCGTCTCTTATCAACGACACTTCTGCTCGGCGGCGGCGTGAAGTTGCCAAGTCAGAGGTCTTTGAAACTTTTATCCATGTGTTGCTGTTGTTTTTGCACGCCGCCGCCGCCGCCTCCTCTGGTTGGGTTTTTTTGCCAGTTCCAGAGTATGGCTTGCTGCATAGCCACGCGGGACGACAGATAAAAACACAGTGCTCCTTCTTGAGAGTGTGGGGTGTGAGATTGCTGACGTAGGTCCATGAGTGGTGTGCTATGCACTCTATCTAGGGTTACCGGTAAGATTGTGATAATTTTTTCGCAGCGGTTTAGGCTGCGAATCAATCTATGTGGGGGGAGTTTCTCTAATGTTCGGGCCCATCAATAAGAATCACTTGGCCTCAATTTTTACTATGTCATCCTCATCCACAATGAAAATCTAAAGTTTTGATTACAACTGAAGTGAATTTCATAACATGAACACCAGATATCCACGAATAATGACTTCTGCCCTGCTCTTCTGTCAGCGATCTCAGTGCATGAACACAAGGGTCGTACAATTTCACTTTCAATTGAAAATCGTCATGAGACGACGAACTTAACCTTCATCCCTTTCAATTGAAAGGGAATTATCTTCATTTGACAGCCACTTCTTAGTCAGAATCAGCGAAACAATCTTCAAACTAATTGTTTTTTTCGACTGAGCTTTTCATTCATCGGTGTTTATTTTAGCCTTCGGTGTCAAACTAGTATGAAGCAGGACATTTGAAATTCATGCAATACGTGCGGATATATATTCATTTCTGAGGTGTTCATTATTTTTAAGACTAGAAACAGTGACATCAAATAGAATAATAGTAGCACCGAAAACAATAAACAACCATTTTATGAAATGATAAATGAGATCGCTGATATTTAAGTTTACAGAAAAAAATAATTAATTTTAACAAGCGCGTAAAATTTCGCTTCCTTTAATTCCAAACCAAAGGAGGCGTAAACAATGTTTGCAATCTTTCATACGACATGCTAGATTCAGGCGTTATCTGGCTTACATTTACATGAAATATCCTATAATTTTCTGCGAAATCTAGCATTCCCTTTATGTGCATTATATAACGCAGAAAATTCAATGTTTCTTTTTATCTGTGTTGTTTTCACGCGATTTCTGTTGTGTTCACAGCTCCAGCGCAAATGCAACAAATGCAATTTCAATAATTCAACATCGCAGTATCAAACAGAAACGCGCCTGCCAGCTTGGGGAGCTTTTTGTCGAGCAAAGTTACAGCAATGTGCGCATCGTCAAATGACAATACTTCTAGCAACACTGCTCGGGTGTGGTTGGGGGGATGAAATCAAATCAATTTCAACGGTCGTTCACCACGTCGTTTGAAGCAAGCCTGAATTTCAATTGAATCGCTTTCGTTGCTAGAGATCGCAAATGAATTTAAGCTTACACGCGTTTGACAGGAAGTGAATTGGGAGTGAATCGGTGAAAGTAAGATTTGTTCACTGCACGAAAGCTAATCCAATTGGAGTGAAATGAATACAGAAGCGATTCGTTTTCATTTTAATGCTTCGACGATGTAGGGCCCAAATGAACACCAATACAGTGGCGGAGATTTTTTCTAGGGTTTAAATATTTACTCAAAACGGATGAATTCAGTTTCTTTGAATGCAACACATTCAGCGATTCCATAGAAACAAGATATACGATCCCTTAGAGTTTGATAATAATTGGTAGTTTTGTTCCTTATTGAAAACATTTTCGACTCTTATTTTTGTACTTTGTCATTAGGTCATTTCTGCGTTAGGTTGCTCCAAAAAATTGACTTTTCAAAAAATGCATTAAACCGACCACCGAGACGATTTGAACGATCAAAGACGTAAATGAAAGACAATTAAATTAATTTTTGAAAAACATGAAAATACACATTGACTGCGATGTTTATGGTTCAAACATGAATTATATTATATTTGTTTTTCGTGGTTTTTCAGAGGCTCGGAAGCAAATCGAATCCCCTCATTTCGATGTTTTTTTTCGTGAAAGTTTAGATGGCAAAGCATGTATTTTAGTTTTTGAGTTATTTTTTTCGAAAATGCTGTTTTTAAAATGTTTTTAAATTAGGCTGACTATTTTACCACACGCTTCCATTATTCCAAGTAACTTGTCAACCATGCAGAGCCATCAGTCTAAAGTGATTTTTATAAGTTTATTTATCTTTTGAGAGCCACTTGTTGTCATATTTTGAATTTTCAGGTCAAACGATCCCGTCCACCTCATTTTCTCTATTTATTTGTTTTAAATTACATGAAGTTTATCTTTTGACAACTTCCCGTCTCTCCCCATTTCATAAAGAAGACGTGGCTTAAGTTAAAAGATAATGTAATGTTTATATGAAAAGTTAGCCGTTGCCCTTAGAAAAAATCTACTTTGTCCATAATACGAAATATTTCTACTAAGTCATAGAGAATATATGTTTTCTTTTCTTTCTTATCGAGATTTTCAGCCTCGGGCTGATTCATCTCTTGTCGTAGTCACTCAAAAACTTCTTTTGGCTATTTTTGTAACCTGTCCGGGTGTGAGATTTGAACTCGTGAATTTGGAGTAAGAGGTGTGGATGCTAACCACTACGCCGGGGTCGACCACCATAGAGAATACATACAATTAAATTAAAATTAAATTATATCCAAAGCTGACTTCAAAATATAAAAAAAAGGTTTGTACCACAGTAGACTTAATCAATGCACAACTGTGACACATATGTATGGAGGATATGAAGAAGTTGCTCCGCATGGAGCCTACTGGATAAATTTAATTGGGCAACTCTTTCACTTTCGCACAAACCAGAGGCCCCAACAGTTCCCACCTAAAGTGTCTTTATAACCATAACGTTATCGGTGTCGAGATAATCGAAGAAGCTTACCGCGGATATTTAAATCCCCGAACTGAATCCGCAGTGGTATTTTACTCAAGTAGCACACTACGATCATAATTAGTTGTAGTAACTTGATGATGACTTAGCAAGTCATATTTATGTTATCTTAATCGAATGGCAACAAGTGTGCTACTAAGGTAAAGCGTGCGTTCATTTTGAATTCATCACTATTTTTTATGAACTTTATAAGTTGAAATGTAAGACTATAAATATTTCCAGAACATTTGAACAAGATTTTTTTTTTAAGTTTATTAGCATGAGAATTTGGTTGCAAATTGATAACATAATTTGAAACTATTTGCTTACAATACAGTATTTGTTATCAAGTTGTTCGCAGTGACGACAAAATAAGTTATTATTATGATATTCACGAGTATTTTTTTGTTATTCATTCTGTTATTTTGCCTGTTTATTCAGCCTCAATGATAACATATTTAGTGTTAAAAAAATGATAACCTGATATTAGAACTTGTTATCAATTTGGTGTAATCCTTTGCTCGGGTACTCTCGCCAAATCTTGTCTTTATCTGTGCCAGTAGCCGACTTCATAAAATGTTCCACGTGGTTTCATTTCTCTTGTAATAGAATCCCGATCGCATTGAGACGGATGTGTCACTGCGGCTCATTAGGACTAGGCAAACGTCTCATGCTGAAGTTCCACGCCGCACCAAAAATACGGGAATTTATCCTTCCTTGACCCATAGTAGTGTTGAAACGTGAAAGGAGAGAGTAGCACTGACACATAACATGCAAATTGTCGTAAATAACACAAACTGTAAATAGTAGATTAGGGACATCTCGGATAGGGATAGCGACAGGGATCGGAAGTGTAAACATCAATGAAGGTTGCAAAATTCAATAAAAAAAACCCGCATTAATCCACCGATGGTGAGACTGAACCCTTCTTACACTTCACCAGAATTTCGACCTCAAATGTGGCCAATATTGTACTGGATACATATTTTCATCAAAAATTACAGCAAGATCCAGCAATATTCGATATGTCATACATACAGTTTATATCCTGAACGTAGTGTTCATCGATGTGATTAAAATATTGCCATAAATAGTCTTTAACGACCTGTATGTTAATTATATGAAAGGGAAATTACATAAATATTAGAAATTTCATATAATCAGTCTATAGAATAAATTATAAGATGAGGCTGGTAAAGCACTCCTCGTATTTTCTCATGAAAATACAGGAGCTTCTAAGTGCTTTATCTTCGCGTTATTTTATCATCACCTTTGTATGGGTCCTCCTTCTCATTGTTCAATTCCGGGCAATGAGAAAGCGGACCTCGCTTGCAAAGGTGGGCGCTATTGAAAGGCGATATTTATGATCGACCAATCGCCTTCAACGAATTTTTTACTATTTTTCGTCAACAGTCACAGCGTCGGCCGGTATAAATGGAGTAAAGGAGACGTGGGAAGTAGCTGGCAATATTCTATCATCCCAAAGGTGTCGAGGAAATCTTGGTTTGAGGGGATGGATGTGGGTCGAAACTTCATTCGCGTGATGTCTCGCCTCATGTCCAACACATTATTCTTGAACGCCTACTATACTGGGCTGAGCGACAGCACCGTGAGTGTGGACAAGGCTATCATAGACGCAGATCACGTTATTTGTCTTGTGCTGAACATTGTGGACAGATCTGAGCTTTATGATTCCCTTCGGGCTCGAGGTAGACAACCCAATGTGCCAATTCAAGATATTCTTGGCTGTACGTGATTTGGAGTACATGAAACTCATATTTATGTGTTTTTACCTGACTAGCCGTAATAGATTGTAGTTAGTTTCACCTGTATGTTTACTTTGCTGTTTTTTTTATATGTAAGCCTGTGATGTGTGTGTGTTTTTTTTTCTTCTTTAGAAAATGTTCAAGTCAAAAAGGAAACCATAAATTGTCAACAGTTATAAAGTCGTTTAGATAATTTCAGAATTTAAATTTAATGTGTTATCGTAAACCATACTTTAAATTTCACCTCTCTTTCCCATCCGTTATTTTGATAATTCTATTAACCTCGAGACGGCCGCGAGTAATCGGCTCTTTCCTCCTTAGCTTTAGTTTTAAGATACCGGATGTACAAAAATATGAAAATTTGGCTCTGTAAAGTTGATTCGATTGAGCCTGTACAAATAAATGATTATTAAAAAAAAAATACACTTTCGACAGAAATTAGTCACTAGCTACACGAATTAACCCAATACTCAAGTTTGAACATTTTCGCATCATTTTCTGCCGCACCATGTATCATGGTTGAATAATATTAAAAGTAGTAAAATCCTGGTTTTCATTCACTTTTGCTTTATTTTTGAAAAAATAACAAAAACACCGGTTTGCCACCATTCCATACACATACACCTTATAGATACGTCAGTGTGACATTTTGTTTGTAAATATACACCGGTTGATACGTCAGTATTTCAGAACGTTTGGCACTTGCGTCATGTCAGATACACCGTTATAATTTTTTACGCAGATACGTCGACTTGCTGTGTGGTGTATCTGAACTATTTAACATTAAAAAGTAGCAGATAGGTCGCATATGAAATTTGGCGCACATAACTGAATAATTTTGATAATAGTATTTGGCAATTGCTAATACATTAAGGGTGTTATTAACGACAGTGTTGCAATTGCCAACGGGTGGGATCGTTTCCGCAATAATAGTCCCCAAACAAACCGACCGATGCTTACATTACTGGTAGGGGGATTATTATTTTCCTGTAAACACAGGTTATAACATACATATTATTATGTCTGTTATAGATAACTGTTACATTGGCTTTATGTTCACAATAGTTACGTAGCCTGGAAATGTTCGACCCTTAGTGTACCCTACTAATTGGAGTCCAGTTTGTCTAAATCTGTATGGGTCAATTCGGGTTCGAATAGAGTATTGGAGTCGCATTCATTCAGCGATCCGTACTAAACTTGAAGTGCTATCAAGCGGTACTGTAATTAGGTTAGCATTAAGTATTTGCATATGATAAGATAGTTCATTTAGTTATTTACCACTTAGTTTGTAGATGTGACGTAGTAATTAAGGGTAAGTGTGGTATGCTCTTGCTGTAAATGATTCCTATCAAGTGTACAATGCTTTAGACAGTAAATTTACTTCTTACATATGCATGTTAAATTACCTTGGTAGAAAATAGGCTTATTACAAATAGCTGCAGGCAAACTTTCACTTAACTAACTGAGATAATTCAATATTACAAGATAATTCACAACTGCACTTCTATCTGCATGCACTTTTACCGCATCCTTCTAACAATAGTTCGTATTTCCCTTTCTCTTTTATCTGCCTATCTGCCAACTCATCGATGTGGTCAGACGTATGATCTGCGTCGCTCTCCGTTGTTGTTTCCTACGGTAGGATACAACCGTCGGCCGGCTGTAGACGTTCGTGTTATAGGAGGTGCGCTGGCGGGATCTTCGCCAACAGACAGGATAGAATCAAAAAACTCGGATTTGTTTACATTTGCGACATACGTCTTTTTGAAAAGTTATGCTTGATTTGATTGATAAAAAAATGCATGATGATATTCATTAGTGTTTACAAAAAATAACAATGAAGAATGAACAACAATATATTCATAGGAATGGTTGTAGGGAAATACTTATGGCTGCGCATACTAGGTAAACGCACCCTTTAGTGGAGATAGTACCAGTAGTGGTTGTTATTGTATGATGTATGATATGTAAGTCCGAAGTGAAATCAATCAAACGATATTTGAAATTGTGGAGTTAATAGACGAAGCAATGATAAAGATTGACCTGTAAAATCAGAACACTTAGCCAAAATGGCATAACAACGCTGCACGAATTAGATCAGCTCAGAAATTGGTAAAAAGTCCATTTGAAACCAGAAATGTAGTGTACAGACATTCAGTAACAAATGTAAAAGCTACCACAGACGTAATTTTCTGCGTCATGAAATGCAGCTATTTGCCTCTCCCACAAAAAAAATGTTAGATGATTGAAAATCTAAATGGTAAAATTCCTACGTGATATAACAATGAAATAAATGTGACCACCTTGCAGCCTAGCATAAAGCAGAAAGAAAATTTACGCCAACAATAAATGCGAAATAAATTCTCCATTTGAGTGTGATTACTGCCAAATTACAAAAATAAAAAATAAACAATATTCGCAAAAATTTTCGATAACTCTTGCTTCCTACTGGGCCCATAAATGATTCTTTACGACCGTAAAATAGAAAATGGTAGGATCACAAATAATGTTAGTCTTTGAATAAATTATTTTGGATAGAATTTTTTTTGTAAAATTTGTCGTATATAATCCTCTGGCAAAAAGGTAACAAACCTTCCTATTTTTTTTCAAAATACACAGTCATGATGTTAGGTGATGATGCGGATGCGATGCGATGTGATAAGCACCCACTATCAGTGCAAGGATTGCCTATGGCTGCAGGACTATTCTTAGCAGGTTGTTCTGAGAGAATAGCCTACGTGATGGTTTGTTGTAGCAGGGTCAGTCGATCTCAGTGAGGACCTTCGGAAGACTACGGCCAGAGGGCCGCGTGTCTTCACATGACAAGGGACTGGCGACTCCACGAACCCTTGTCCAGTCAACAAATCTTTCGACTGCCTTAGACTACCCCCCAATCCCCGTTATATATTTGTTATAGGAACAGTGGAAATTTTTAGCATAAATCTCGAGTAATTCGTGTTAAGGGCCTAAAAGCCACCAGATGGTAGAATTACTCGAGAAATGATTTATAAAAAATGGTAAGACCAAAGAGATAATTTCACGGCTATACTGAACCTTAGATTCACTTAACACATTTATTTTTGTTTTTATATGTACTAGTAAATGTGCTGATATTTTGTAAATTTCTACTGTTCCTAATAAAATAGTTGTGAGCAATAAAAATGAGGAAGGATCTCACCAAAATATTTGAAATAACAAATTGAAATAACTTACCATAAAAGCATACCAGAGAGACTAGTTGCATCATAATATCAAAGAATAATACTTTCAAACGCATATTGCACTGCATGTTATTCGTATAGGACTCATTTGCTGTTATAGGCTGATCCAATATGGAATGGATGAAAAACTTGCATATACTGTGCTGGTTCTTTACAAGGTCTCTCTTTTCTCATATAAAAGATATCATAAAAGATACAATAACTATTCATAAAAATTTCAATTTCAAATAATGTACATAGAATTTTACACTAGAAAAATTAAATTTCTTGACCATGTAAAAACAACTACAGATAGTCAATGCACTTTCAACCGTTTACTTACCGAAAACCCAACCTACCTCTTGACATAACATGAGTCAGGTGGGCCATAACTATTACATGAGCACGATCAGGCGCATATTCGTTTGCCAGTCAAGGGATATCTTTCCCTTGCCAATCAGCGTTTAGGTAGCTTGGTAAAAGACTGCGTGCTTGATCGCATACTGCCTTTCAAATAGCCCTCCGCTCAATTTTCTACTACTTATAATCAATTTTCATCTCCTGCCGTACACTAATGGAACTATCAGCACTTTCTCTTCACATCTTCGTTCTAGCAACATTATTGTGCTCTCCTAAATGCCTCATGGTGATGTTGCTTATATTTCTATCTAAACATCATCGTAATTCGGTACTCAACGCATGGAGAAACAAAAAATAACAATTATAGTATGGGATCTAGAGTGCTTTTTCGGATATACAAAGTCACGATATGTATTCTAACTTGAATCATTCAATCTTTCGGAACCCAAGCAACACATCTCTGTCAAAAGAGGTTGCAGAAACTTGTTTGTGACCAAATTGAGTCACATTGCAGTTACTTTTACTGATTTGCAACAAGTGTGCTACTAGGGAAGGACCACCAACACACGTTATATGATCATCTGAAGTGGTGTAGGTCATCCCAAGTATCCAGGAGCTTAGAACCTAGCATCTATAGTTGCAGTTGTGGCTTTCCAGCTGTAACCAGTTCCAATATGTACTCAACCATGTGAATTGCATCTTCTGGAGAGCCTCGTACAAAAAACTGTAGTTTATCTTTTTCCTCTTCTTCTTCTAGGTGCAGTGTTCTATCGGCTCTCAACTCGGTGCCAGTTGAAACTACAGGGTTATTAATTGAGAGCTATCGATGTTACATCCGCCCTACACACCGCAAAAATCGATCGACTATGATGGGCCGGACACGTCGTAAGGATGTCGATGTTGGACGACGGTCCGGTGAAAACGGTTCTCGAGAATGGCCTGACTGGTACACGAAAACGAGGCGCGCGCAACGGATTAGTGGGTCGATTGAGCGGAAAGTGAATTGCGGGTCCTCTGCAGACTGCGAAAAAGGCGACCACCGCGTGATTTGGAGACAAGTTCTGTGTACGGTAGAGAACCTTCACACAGATAAAAATAAACATTGAATTTTCTGCGATATCTAATGCACATGAAGAGAACACTAGACTTGGCAGGAAATAATGAGATATTTCATGAAAATTTCAGCTGAATAACGCCTAAATCTAGCCCGTTGCATGAAAGATTGCAAACAATCTCGTTGTTTACCCTTTGGCTTGGAATTTAAAGAGGGGAAATTTTAATCGCTTGTTCAAATTAATTATTATTTTCAGTACCGGCTTCTGTCTGACTCACTCCCGTTTTATTGTACTCAATTTATGAGTACTATTGTATACTATTTCTTTATTTCTCGCGGAAATGTTACTCATTTTTATTAAAGTGGATTTACTCATAAAATTGAGTAGATCCACTTTTTTATGAATATTGAGTAACATTTCCGTGAGAAAAAAGAGGTAGTATACAATTGTACTCATTTCTAAACGGAAGGATCTCACACCTCAACAATTGTCGGTATAACTTTCGTTGTCGAACTCCCCACGACTGACAGCACATCGTGAGTGGAAGAATCCTAACGAAACCAAACGGAAGAAGAAACATCAACAAAAGCTCAATTGTATATTGTGCTACAGTGATTAAATTTGGATTCTTTCTTTTGCTAAATAAGAGGTTCAATCCAATGGAATTTATTTTCACAATTAAAAAAAATGTTTTACCTTTTGTGCCATACGGAAATCAAAGAGCGTAACCGTTACGTTGCACTGCTCGGTACGATTATAAGTTGTAGAGGAGTCATGCAAACAACATTAACCGTTAAATATATTTCAGTTTTTGAGCTGCTCCAAAAGTTGCTGCGAAATAAATAATGTATTCGAAGACTCGTCCGGCTGGCTGACTGACCTCAGAGGGGGTTCCTTTCAATTCCGTCCACCTTTAAAAGAGAAATTGTGATAAGCTCAGACAAGTAAGCATATATTCATAAGTCAATAAATCCAACTCTTGTGAATTTTAAGTTCAAGACTTTCCGGTTTCAGAGTTTCGGGTACCTTACAGAGGCTCATAATTTCATATTCCTCAAGAATCAAGAACCAGACTCCAGTGCTGCGGCCTCAATGAAACATTTGTCTAATATTCAACCACATCCGGTGGTAACCCTAGAGTATTCAGCGCGCGCGGAAAAGCGAAAGAAATCGTCCAACTGCAAGTGGAACGGGGAAGGAAGGAAGCAGCCCCAGCCGCGGTACACAAACAAGACAAATATCGAAAACGTCCCTGAAACTCGCTGAGCTGCTTCTGCTGCTGCTGCTGCTCCCGTTCCGAAGTCAAAGTCAAACAGTAGCGTGCTCCCGCTCGTCGACATTGGTTCCCCATTTTGTGTGTTAGTAGTCTTATTTATGAGAGCCGCTCGAGAAGGAGTCACGCGGGGGGAGGGGCGGCATTCTGAGTGTCTTGGTGATGGAAGGAAGGCAACCCCCAAAACAAAAAGAAAAACAACCCCGAAGGCGCACCGATAGAGCGAGAGGGAGAGAGATAGAAAGAGAGCCCTAATCCACCGTCGGCGGCAAGGTATTGGACAACGACAAGCGAATCTAATGTCGAGAAGCAACAAGTATGCAAATATTTCCCCCCAAAATCAATAACTCGGAACTCACTCGCGATTGACTGGCGACTCTTTCTCGAAAGTTGCTCACTTGCACAGGAGCATATGATGTCCGGATGAGGAAAGGATGGGCGGCGGCGGAGGGGAGTCCGCGTTTGTCCGCGGTGTCAATTTGCACTTTAACCCGATGTGATGGTCCCCATTGATGGCGAAAAAACAAAAGTGCACAGAGCGGGAGAATAACCGAGATGAGGACGTGTTTGGAAAATGTATGTTTTTTTCTGTGTTGATAATGAATACATGAAAAGCTCCCCCTCGACATTGTGGTGGTAGAGTTGAACACCACCAAAGCCCATCGAAGTCACCAAACAGCCAGTGAGACGTAAGCAGTTTGATATGCTCGCAATGGATTTGCCTTGATGAAACGGAATGCGATAAGATTTTTGTTTCCGTTTTCTTTTACGAACTAATTTTTTATCCTGATCTTACACAAATTGTACAAAGAAGTACAATAAAAATCAACTACAGTTCTTTTTCTGCTTCCGATTTGGGACGTTTGATAGTTTTGTTTGTGCGTGCGATAGCCTTCTTCGATCCGGCATTGTAATTAATTTGCTTTGTTCTTGTTTCATCAGCCCACGATCGCTTTTTTGTAGCGGATAAACCAGCCTTAAAAATTGCTGTCAACACCTGGGGTTGATGAGAACCATTCAAAACATTATAATTAAATACGAACATCTTGCTAGAAGTAATAAAAACATAGTTGGTACAATGTACTAAGGTGAAGTGGCTAATTTCGTTAAAGGCTTGAATGCGTAGCTTGACGATATTGAAGCTGCCTATGTAATAGCAGCGGAAAAGTGTCCCTCCTCGTCAAGTTCGAATCAAGTAAAGTGACCAGACGTCCGACGTATTTTGCGGGACAGTCCCACATTTATGCAAAATGTCCCGCGTCGAAATACGCGAATTGTCACGCTTTTGCCCCTTACCTCAAACAGGTCCCGCGTTTTTTTAGCTGCTTTGTTGAAGTTCTGTGCATCATGAGCGATGTACAAAACACAATTCACATCTGTTCCAATATTATCGAGAAAATATCATATAAAAGTCAGGCTTGTCCAAAACAGAAGACGTTGTTATGGAGCAATTCCATAAAATACTGAATTCAGTGAAATTAATCAGAATTTCGTGAAATTAAAAGTTGTAGTCTTGCTCCTTATCATAAAATATGAGACACGTATCTTTTATTTTTCACTAGCTGATCCCGGTGCGAGCGTTGCTACGCCTGCAACTAAATGAATGAACATTACATAGAACTGACGCTTTTTTTAATGAGTTTTTTTTTGAGTAATAAGGAGTTCAAACTTCTATTAGAACATTCTTCTTACCCAGACAATACACAGTTTGTGGCTTAGTTACCTGGATAATTCTCAGGATTGGTTGAAATTTGTGTTTGAATTCACCATAGAAACATTTCTTGCATTCAAAAAACCCCGCATACCATTTTTGAATCCATTTGCTTGATTAGTTCTCAAGCTATGCAGAAATTTGTGTTTCATTTGTATGCTAGCCGGAAGGAGGAAGCGGTTTCAAACAATCATAAGAACCTTCCCCAGCCCCAAAAATACCTGCATACATATTTTCACTCCGATCGACAGACAGTCAGACAGAAATCCATTTTAATATAAAAAAAATCCTGTTTCTAATGTGGTTTCATTTACTTGAATAGTTCTCGAGTTATGCAGAAATTTGCGTTTCATTTGTATGAGAGCTCCCCCCCCCCCTTTCAGAGGGCAAAGGGGTCTCTAACCACCATAGAAATATGTCTGACCTTCAAAAAAATCCACATGCCAAATTTGATTCCATTTGCTTTATTAGTTCTCGAGTTATGCAGAAATTGGTGTTTCATTTGTATGAGAGCTCCCCCCTCCCCACCCTTCAGAAGGCGGAAGAGAGTCAATGACCATAAAAACATTTCTCTCCTTCAAAAACCTACATATGCCAAATTTGGTTCCATTTGCTGGATTAGTTCTCGAGTTATGCAAAAATTTGTGTTTCATTTATATGGGAGATCTCTCCCTCCACTTTTAGAAGGCGGAGGGGTCTCAAATCACCATAGAAACATTTCTCTCCTTCAAAAACTTCCATATGCCAAATTTGGTTCCATTTTCTTGATTAGTTCTCGAGTTATGCATAAATTTGTGTTTCATTTGTATAGGAGCCCCCCCCCCCCCTTCAGAAAAGGGAGGGGTCTCAGCATTGAAACAGTATTCATCAACAAAAACCTCCACATGCCAGATTTGGTTCAATTTGCTTGATTAGTTCTCGAGTTATACAGAATATTGTATTTCATTTGTATAGGAGCCCCCTTTTCAGGGCGAAGAGGAATCTGAAACCATCATAGAAAGCTTTCTTGCCTTTAAAGGGGAGCCCCCCTTTCTAAAGGCGGGAGGGGTGTCGAACTATAATAAGATCCTTTCCCGGACCCAAAAACCCCTGCATACAAATTTGCATAGCGGTAGGGATAATTCTCATGTTTGGTTTAAATTTGTGTTTCGTATGTATGGTAGCCCCCTTTTCAGAGTGAGGAGAGGTCTTAAATTACCAGAAAAACATTTCTTGCCTTCAAAAACTCACCCAATTTTGGTTCCATTTGCTTGATTAGTTCTCGAGTTATGCAGGAATTTGTTTTTCATTTGCATGGGATCCCACCCTTTCAAGAAGCGGGAGGGCTCTCGAACTATCATAAGTTGCATTCCCGGACCCAAAAACCACTGAATACAAATTTGCAAGCAGTAGGTATAGTTCTCATGTTTGGTTGAAATTTGTTTCATTTGTATGAGAGCCCCCCTTTTTAGAGGGAGGAGGAGCTTTGCACAACCATAAAAACATTTCATGCCTTAAAAACTCGTCCATTCCAAATTTGGTTCCATTTGCTTGATTATTTCTCGAGTTGTGCAGAAATTTGGGTTCCATTTGTTTGAAAGCACCCCTCCCCCTCCCCTCAAATCAACATCAGAACAATATTTTTGTCTTCAAAAACCACCACATACTAAATTTGGTTCCATTTGCTCGATTAGTTCTCGTGTCATGCAGAATAGTGTATTACATTTGTATCGGAGCCCCCCCTTTTAGGATGGGAAGGGGTCTCAAACCAACATAGAAACATTTTTTGTCTTAAAAAACCACCACATGCTAAAATTCGTTCCGTTTGCTTGATTAGTTCCCGAGTTATGCAGAATATTGTGTTTTATTTGTATGGGAGCCCCCCCTTTTATGACGGGGAGGGTTCTCAAGCTACCATAAAAACCTTTTTTGCCTTCAAAAACTCACACATGCTAAATTTGGTTTCTTTTGCTTGATTAGTTCTCGAGTTGTGTAGAAATTTGTGTTTCATTTGTATGAGAGCCCCCTTTCCAGTGAAGGGAGGGTCTCAAACCATCATAAGATTATTCTCCGGCCCCAAAAATCTCTGCATACAAATTTCACACCGATCGGTCTTTCCGCTCGCGAGTTAAATCGTGACAAAGGAAACCCCAACTCATTTTTATTATATAGACTAGCTGATCCCGGTGCGAGCGTTGCTACGCCTGCAACTAAATGAATGAACATTACATAGAACTGACGCTTTTTTTTAATGAGTTTTTTTTTGAGTAATAAGGAGTTCAAACTTCTATCAGAACATTCTTCTTACTCAGACAATACACAGTTTGTGGCTTAGTTACCTGGATAATTCTCAGGATTGGTTGAAATTTGTGTTTGAATTCACCATAGAAACATTTCTTGCATTCAAAAAACCTCGCATACCATTTTTGATTCCATTTGCTTGATTAGTTCTCAAGCTATGCAGAAATTTGTGTTTCATTTGTATGCGAGCAGGAAGGAGGAAGCGGTCTCAAACAATAATAAGAACCTTCCCCAGCCCCAACAATACCTTCATACATATTTTCACTCCGATCGGTCAGACAGACAGTAAGACAGAAATCCATTTTTATATAAATAAAAATCCTGTTTCCAATAACCCCCACATGCCATGTGGTTTCATTAACTTGAATAGTTCTCGAGTTATGCAGAAATTTGCGTTTCATTTGTATGAGAGACCCCCCCCCCCCCCTTCAGAAGGCGGAAAAGTCTCAATGACCATAAAAACATTTCTCTCCTTCAAATTCCTCCATATGCCAAATTTGGTTCCATTTTCTTGATTAGTTCTCGAGTTATGCAGAAATTTGGGTTCCATTTTTTAGAGAGCACCCCCTCCCCCCTTCCTCCTCATATGACGGAAGAGTCTCAAATCACCATAGAAACATTTCCCTCCTTCAAAAACTTCCACATGCGAAATTTGGTTCCATTTCTCTTATTAGTTCTCGAGTTATGCAAGGATTTGCGTTTCATTTGAATAGGTTCCCCCCCTTTCAGAGAGGGAGGGGTCTCAAATCAACATAGAACAATTTTTTGTCTTCAAAAACCACCACATACTAAATTTGGTTCCATTTGCTTGATTAGTTCTCGAGTCATGCAGAATAGTCTATTTCATTTGTATCGGAGCCCCCCCTCCCCCTTAAGGATGGAAAGGGTCTCAAACCAACATAGAAACATTTTTTGTCTTAAAAACCACCACATACTAAATTTCGTTCCGTTTGCTTGATTAGTTCCCGAGTTATGCAGAATATTGTGTTTTATTTGTATGGGAGCCCCCCCTTTTATGACGGGGAGGGTTCTCAAGCTACCATAACAACCTTTTTTGCCTTCAAAAACTCACACATGCTAAATTAGGTTTCTTTGGCTTGATTAGTTCTCGAGTTGTGTAGAAATTTGTGTTTCATTTGTATGGGAGCCCTCCTTTCCAGTGAAGGGAGGGGTCTCAAACTATCATAAGATTGTTCTCCGGCCCCAAAAAACTCTGCATACAAAATTTCACGCCGATCGGTCTTTCCGCTCGCGGGTTAAATCGTGACAAAGGAAACCCCAACTCATTTTTATTATATAGATTAGGACGTCCATTTCTTTGTTATGGCGGTTCCAATAATCGTTTTTTTTTCGACTTTTTTCCGAAAATCACTTTTGTCAAGAAATCATATCTTTCGCCAGTAGTGGTTCGCCCTATTTCAAATATTAAAATACCAAATGTAGGAGAATTAAACATACTTTAGTGGAAAAATATGATGGCATTGAAAAATTGGATTTATGTATTGAAAAACATTGATGGTATTTATATTTTGCTTTTGCGATTTTCATGGAGTCAGGGCCAGGCTTTCCAACAGTATAGCCTTCTTGCTACAGCCAGTTTAAACTACTGCATCGACTGTCTTTGTGTGAACAGAACTATCGCTTGCTACTGCTCGTTCGGAACCCTCCTACCCGGAAAATTTTAGCAACTGGGCAGGCATGCATGAAAAAATGCTTTTTTTAATCAGTTCGTTTATTTGTTAGGCTCAGGCGTGTGTAACACTTTACGGAGGCGATATTCAATATTGTGAGCATGAGCATGAGCATGATTGACCGCCCACGGATGCAACTCCGTTATTGCCAGATCAGCTGTATTTGCACAAAGAACCAACAGATGATGTTTGGGACTAACATGCATCTTCAATGTGTAAAAACTGGTGACCCATTACAAAGCAATACCGGCGCCGGCCGTGTCCGAATGCTGGTCAAATAGGGAATGGGAAGGAACGTGTTGACATGATACTCGCTTTGAAGGAAGCCGAGAAATCCTCTGCACTTCCACGAGAAATCACTGGGATGTTGGATAGTTGGGGAAAGGTTAGTTGCTGGGTTCGTTTTGGTTAACGATAAGCTGAAAGTATGTAGTATACGCCAATAGCAATGGACCGCTCCAATGTGACTGAAAAGAGACAAGTGTAACGAAAAACAAAACAAAACGAAATAGACAAAATAAAATAAAACAGGATATTAGATATTGTCTTCAAAATATGGTAGAAATAAATTATTTGTTGCTTTGCAAGCCAGCTCTCCTCGATATCCTAGATGGCCAAGTGTTGCTGGACCGCAGCTGCTGCCGTCGGCACTCGTTCACATCAACCCGTCCATCGACGACGTGTCGGAAGCCTTCCGGTAGTAACATGATATGTGTATCTAAGGGAACGTCCATTAATTACGTCACGCAAAATTTGACTGTTTTCAACCCCCCCCCTCTTGTCACGTTTTTTGTATGGACTTCCAATTTTTTTTGTATGGATCGTCACGTTTTCTCAAACCCCCCCTCCCCCCTTACTGCGTGACGTAATTAATGGACCTTCCCTAATACACTCTTCTTGCACTGATTAATTTACAAACTAATCTTGAACACCGAATCAAAATTCACTTTGGTACGGTTGTGGTATTTTTCTCTGAAATCTAGTTCTAGATACTGGCATATCTTCCCCCACAATACCCGCAAACGACGACACTTTGGACCTGAGCTCGCTTGAAGGATAATCACCAACACACAACAGCGCAATTGATTGTATGCCATTTTTTTAAATGAAACGCGAGCACGGCGCGATCCCACGACACGAAATACACTTCTATTTTCAGCTCACCGGAACCAATTGCACACGCACACTAGTAATCCGCGACGCAGAGCAACGTGACGCGCGATGAGGTGCTACTGCCGCCGACGTCGTGCTACATAATACCGTTGTGTTGTTGTTGCCGCTGATGCGATGCAAACTATTGCCAACACACACACAACCACGTACCTCTATATATTTACGTTTTGATTAATCGCATCCACGGTGAGTGAATAAAGACCAAAAACCAATACACCATTCTCACACCAACACCACTGCGCTTCTCCCAAAAAGTGCAAACGAAACCGACAGACGTGGAGAGAGCGCTATCACCTCAGCGCGAGAGGGAGAGGTTAAGCGAAAAAAAATTCAGCAATACAACTTTTCTTCACTGCCAATGGAGGCTGAGAGCCAAGCAAAACACTATTTTTCACCACTTTTCCAAACTTTTTTGCGACGGAAAATATCACTTCCACAACGTACGTGAATTCTGCTAGCCTGGAGAACACTTTTCAGGCGCTTTCGAGTGCGATTTCACCCGCACAGTACGGACTTTTTCGCGAGCACAGGGGGTCTGCGTCTGATTGGCGTTCCGCAGTGAAACACTCTCCGGAGGCGATATTCAATATTGTTGTACACAAAATTTTACTTTTCGATATTAGTAAAAGAGGAATGCCAATTACTCGAAGCTAGCGCGAGTTTAATGGGTCACATTATCGTTTGGAAGGGACTAGGCAGGTAACATATTTAAACAATTATTTGCTGCTTTTGGTTGTGACATCTACCTAGTCCTCGATCCCTGTAGTCTCTTTCAGGAACTAATGGGTGACCACAGCTTGCTGGGCAGGTACAAGTAGCACGGTTACAAAAGGATAGTTTAACTGGGACACAATGGCAGGGAATTTACTAGAGTGGAGCGGAAGGATGGACACTCTTAGATCAGACAAACAAAGAAATTCGTAAATCGCTTGCATGTAGGGAAAATCACGCATTCCCAAAACATCTCTTACCTCGCGGAAGAGTTGTCTACATCTGACCACTAGGGTATTCAATAGTCGTGCTCTGGAGGCATCATTATCCGGGCAATGCCAAACTCCGACATATACATCATGAGCGATGTACAAAACACTATTCTTATCTTTTTCAGTATTATCGGGCACATATCACATCACTAAGTCGGGCTTGTTCAAACCAGATACGTTGTTATACAGCAATTGCATAAGCATGAGCATGATTGACCGCCCACGGATGTAATTGCGTTATTGCCAGATCAGCTGTATTTGCACAAAGAACCAACAGATGATGTTTGGGACTAACATACATCTTTAATGTGTAAAAAACCGGTGACCCATTATAAAGCAATACCGGCGCCGGCCGTGTCCGAATGTTGGTCAAGTAGGGAATGGGAAGGACCGTGTTGACATGATACTCGCTTTGAAGGAAGCCGAGAAATCCTCTGCACTTCCACGAGAAATCACTGGGATGTTGGATAGTGGGGGAAAGGTTAGTTGCTGGGTTCGTTTTGGTTAAAGATACGATGAAAGTATGAAGCATCCGCCAATAGCAATGAACCGCTCCAATGTGACTGAAAAGAAACAAGCATAACGAAAAACAAAACAAAACAAGACTAAATAGACAAAATGAAATATTGTCTTCAAAATATGGTAGAGATAAATTATTTGTTGTTTTGCAAACCAGCTCTCCTCGATGTCCTAGATGGCCAAGTCCTGCTGGACCCGCAGCTGCTGCCGTTGACACGCGGCCACATCAACCCGGCCATCACCGACGTGTCGGAAACCTTCCGGTAGTAACATATCTGTGTCTAATACACTCTTCTTGCACCGATTAATTTACAACTTTTCCATTAAAATCTAGTTCTAGATACTGACACTTGGTTGCAGGAAACAGAATCAAAAAGAAAAATAAACTCGCTTATGACCTCTAACTTTACACGGTTGCTAAACATTACACACTATCTTCCCCCACCCAGATACGTTGTTATACAGCAATTCCATAAAATCCCGCTATAGAATTTCGTGAAATTTTGTAGTTTTGTTCATTATTATGAAATATTAGACACGATTTGTTTTATTTTTCCATTAGGGTGGCCATTTCTATTTTTCATGGCAATTCCAAAAATAGCTTTTTTCGATTTTTTCCGAAAATCACTTTTTCAAGATGAGGATGTTGATGGTCCCGCCACTTACCCCTACAAAGTTTTATGCTAGACGATTTATCTATTAGATAATGTATTTATGAACAATTCAACTAGTTACGCAAAAAAAAAGAACTGATTTCATCTACTGATGTAAAATCTTCAAAAATTGTTCATTTGCTTTACGGTGATATAATTGTGAAAAGCTATTGATGGTAACCACAAATGTTCGCAAGTATTCCTAGCGATCAGGAAATCCTATAACAAATCAAATCACAGAATCCCGTATGAGGACATCATCAAAAGATAAGCCAATGCCCGATCCTACCCGCTACAGAGCCAATGCAGTTCCAAGACAAATGGAGCCGCTTATTTTGCTTAGTTTTGGACTTTTCCATTAAAATCTAGTTCTAGATACTGACGCGGACGCGGAAACAGAATCAAAAAGAAAAATAAACTCGCTTATGACCTCTAACTTTACACGGTTGCTAAACATTACACACTATCTTCCCCCACCCAGATACGTTGTTATACAGCAATTCCATAAAATCCCACTATAAATTTCGTGAAATTTTGTAGTTTGTTCAATTATTATGAAATAATAGACGTTGTTTTATTTTTCCATTAGGGTGTACATTTCTATTTTCTGCTTAATTCCAAAAATAACTTTTCGATTTTTTTCCGAAAATCACTTTTTCAAGATGAGGATGTTGATGGTCCCGCCACTTACCTACAAAGTTTTATGCTAGACGGTTTATCTGTTAGATAATGTGTTTATGAACAATTCAACTAGTTACGCAAAAAAAAAGAACTGATTTCATCTACTGATGCTAAAATCTTCAAAAATTGTTCATTTGCTTTACGGTGATATAATTGTGCAAGCTATTGATGGTAACCACAAATGTTCGCATAGTATTCCCTGGCGATCAGGAAATCCTATAACAAATCCGATCACAGAATCCCGTATGAGGACATCATCAAAAGATAAGCCAGTGATGCCCGATCCTGCACCGCTACAGAGCCAATGCAGTTCCAACACAAATGGGAGCCGCTTATTTTTGTAGTTTTTGGACTGACCGAGGATATCCCCAACCAGGGAAATCGAGAAAATTTCCAAACTGAAAAAAACCCTAGACCGGCCCTAGTCAAACTTTTACTTTCAACTACAACAGAATTGACAAGGAATTCCCCGACAATCAGCCAGACAACTCATTACTATTTCATGGTATCTTCTCAAGCAACAAAAAAGCGCGAGGCTCAAACTTTTGTAGACTACTTTCTTTCTTTATTTATTTTTTTAACTAGAACATGAAACAAATTTCCATCATCATCATCGTGACGAACAAAATAATTTGTAGTGATGATAAAACTGAGAAAAAAAGAGTATGAAAAAAAAAAATAGCCAACTCATTGTAATTCGTTTGTAAAGAACTTCGTCAAAATACAATCTTCATTTTTAAAAAACAAAAAAAAACATTATAACCGTACAAGAAATAGTCAACACAAACACAATCGTCAGTTACAATCTACATAAATGATCAAAACATTTCGTTTACTGTTTACCACACAATTTTAACGTGTGAAATACATATTCTTTTCAATTCTGAAAGTCTTGGAGCACGTTTAAGGTGTCTGAAATATTGTATATATGAACATCATTTCCTCTTTCAATTCGATCACACAAATATCACACAAGCTATCACTTCTTTTGAGCCACTGGGTCGATTGCACATGATAGAACACTAAATGTAGGATATTTAAACATGCTTTTGAAAAAGAAAAAATATGGACAATGTAAAATTGGATTTTTGTATTGAAAAACATTGATTGTATTTGTGTTTTGCGATTTTCATGGTTTCTGACCAAAGTGGTCAAGAAGTCCATTTTAACGGTCTTAGCTCCCTAAATAGTGGGCTAGGGCGATGGCCTCTTTGGCAAAGTTGATGTGTATGGCAAGTTTCGTATTTTGACGGAATGAGTTTTGTGATCAATCCTCCTAAACATGACATAAAAAATCAACTTTTCCATTATGTTGATATGGAGAGTTGAGCTTGTTTTCCACTGCAATATTGTGGGAAAACAAAGTACAAGACGTGAAAATTTTTCTCGTGTCATTTTCCTCGGTTTATTTTAAATTTTATTTGAAGTTTATACAAATATATTAAAAAATGGTGGTCTTCAAACGTCTTTGCAAGTGTAGAGAAGTGCAGATCTTGCTCAATTGACAAGACAGCCATGAAGTTTATTTGTCTCCGGAATGAATATATTAGCTTCATTGTTGTGTTTTGGACATATTTTTGCTGATTCAGTTCCAGAAGAATGCTGCCGACGGTTGTGAAAACCATGCGTTGGTTGACGCAATAAAAAATTCATACTGCTTTGCGGCAGAAGGGCTATGAATTCATGATGAGGTGAAGTTTATTTCATGATCTCAAAGTGAATGCCTCAACTGATGTGAGAAGCGATAATCACTGTGGATACGACTCGAGAAGTCTTTGAAATCTGGGTGAGCTCTTTATTTTATGTACCTTTGTATATCTGCCAATTTGAAGAAGTATGTATGTGCGAGGTTTATTATTTCACTAAATACGTAAAGCTGAATCCGTACTCTCGATTAGCTGATACTTTTCGAGTTGGTTCTTTTCGTTTGTGAACCGATTTCAGTTCTGTTGGCGGCAAATATAAGCTACAACATTCCCATAGAACACCAGTACTTTTTTTTCATTCGGACGTTTCGTTTAGAAGATATGAACGAAACAATACTTTGCGGCCTATTATAACAGTAATCAAACAGTTTTTTCTCCGATTACATATTGAGCTATTCCTATACCGATTAAAGTCTTGTTGGCGCCAAATCAAAATTAAAAGTTATCAAAGTTGTGTGTGTGTGTGTGTGTGTGTGTGAAAGAGAGAGAGAGAGAGAGAGAGAGAGAGAGAGAGAGAGAGAGAGAGAGATGTGTTTGAGTGTGTGTGTCCACTGAATTATTACTGTTGAACATTTCCGAGGATTGTGTTTAATGTACTTAATTCAATCCAAAATTAATATAGGATTTCACTGAATACGTAATAAAAAGCATAATCTTTTACGATACTCAAAAGAAGAAGCATCATCGAACTGCACTACCACAAATAAACTAACAATATCGCGTGATTCCCTATGGTAATGGAACTGTTATGTATTTATGAGCAGCGATGTTTGGAAACTCTGGATTGCCCCTTGTGCCCATACGTAACGTGCTGAAATCCTACACTAAATCCCAAAAACTTTCTCAAAATAAAATTGATTTTGGCCATAAATTAATTTTAATATCTCGCATCGGTCGTAAATTGTGCCATGTTCTTTGCTTGCTCCGTTTTGTGCTGACGACCAATTCACATGTTTCGTTCCTCTCCGGAAGAACAAAGGCACGCGCGATTCAAAGCTGTATGTAATCATTGAAACCGATGTTCAGCAATCATCATCGATCAGTGTGTATAATGAACAAGCATGGATCATCGCTTGAGGCATTCAGACACTGCAACAACTACAGAATATTCATGTTTTATTACAGTTACTGACTCTGAACTAATTTGCGATTCCATGGCAGTCTGACACACTATTGTTCAGTAGTATCATGATTGATTTTCAAACCCTGGTTGCTTGCCAGTTCATCAAAACTGAGCAACTTTTTCCGAAAATCATAACTTGAAGAACAGCAACTTGCGCAAGGCGAAGCAGTCCTCACCTATCGCACCGTCCTACATTGTCAGTCATTTCGTACAATGGACTGTACATCGAAGCTTATTCGATGCAAAGTTTTCCTCGCTCCGTATTCTGTCGAACAGATTACAGCGAGCATGAAGTACATCACTATTCTCACAATCTTCTCCGATGCCTCTAACCTTAAGGTAGAAAAGTTGTTGCCCTCTGTAATTCGATAGTTTTATTAGGAGCGTGGAATTCATATTGCGTTGTTAGATTGACCTGGTGAAACATCAGACATCATTGCAGGATTCATCTGCGAAAATTGGTCGAGCTTTTTCTAAGGCAAAAAGTGCATCAGATCGCGATTTGGCCAAAAAGTTGAACACCTTGAAGTCCAGCGTTCAACGAGCCAAAAAGAGATTGAAGCTGAAGACGTACAAGAAACAGAAGTATCCAAAAAGAGGTCCTACACAAGCAGTCTATATGCAGGAAAAGGCGGCCGCGATTTGTGCAGATAACACCAACACAAATTTTGGAGGCCTCCGTAGGAAGGAAGGTTACAAAGATTTACAGTCATTTATCTATTTTCATGGCCAGGGTAGAGAAACTTTGGCAAAGAAGCGGAAGTGGAATTCATGAAGATTTTGGGGTACAGCAAGACTGAATGGCTGGCTATACAGGCATCAATGTAATCGTACGAGTGTTAAAATGTTTTTTTTTTCCTAGAATTCTACGCGAATTTTTTGAAAATAAGATCTCTGAAATGTGATTGTATTTCATGCATAGTCAGGCAGTGATAGTTGACAGTATGGATAGAAATTCGAGAGTCGACAACATTGCACTTACGAAAATTGTACGCGAACTTGATGATTTCAACTCCAAGCTTCGTGAGAGAATTAGTTATCAGTTTGAATAGCGTTCAAAGAATTTTGTTTATCAAAATCAATTATTAGCATTCCACTATGATTAATTTTTATCAAAATGTATTGATTATCTTGAGCTTGTGTTTCCCAACTTCATCTTGATGTAATTCTCATGCGGGTGAACCTTAAGGTGAATCGCTACTCCATGTATTTTTTTCAATCTTTTATCTCGCTCTCGCAAATTACGATCAGGCACAAAGGGTATGACAAAGGGTTGTGTGCCTGATCGGATACTACCGTTCAAATGCCCTCCGCTCGTTTTCAATCTTGTATCTTTCAATTTCAAAGCCTGTCGTTGCCCTATACGGAACTATCAATACACTTTCTCTTCACGTCTATGCGTTCTAGCAATAAAATTACTGTCCACTCCTAACGCTTCGCATGGAGATGAGAAATTATCTGCTTTTGCTTACTTCATCATGAAAGAATCGAAGTTGAATAAAGCTCCGGGTCCACATATAATTCCCAATGTGGCCCTCAAGGCTGCGTTACAGGCATTTTCTGACATGTTGCAGAGATATACGAAGAAGGGGAAGATTCAGAAGATCCAAATCCCAGACAGGTGGTAGTGTTACTACCGTAGCCATGAAAGCGATGCTAAACTAAACTGTACTAATTTTTCTAGCTTTACTAACCTTCATGATGTTAACTGAACGTTTGAATAATTACTATTCGATATCAATTTAAATCCGAAAATCAAGATTGCTTTCAGTAAAAAAAAATAGATAATTCTCAAAGATCAATTTAAAAAAGTGACTCAATTCAACTTTTCATGAATTGTTAACATTGTTTTCTTCTGCTCATGTTTCATAGGTTTCCTCAAAACCGAATTTTGGCGACTGATAGCATAAATCCCTTGCAAATCTGCGAAATCAGAGCAATTCGCAAGAATCGTGACTGTTTTGCTTCTGCCGTAGATCATTTACTTGCCGGAAAGCCAGCTTAGCTTTTGACGGTGAATGATCTACGGCGAGCTTATGATCTAATCAAGCATTAGAGTCATAATATGAAACACCTTCGTAGTATCATCTGATATCAATGACCAAATTACCGGCAGCAGATTATTGTGGCAAATAACGGCTGAAGCAATGAAGCGAGGCAAATCTTGTCGATATTTTTTAACCCTCTCCTTCTGATGACATCCCATAAATACTCTCTCACTCTCTCTGTCTCTCTCTCTTCTTCACTTCTCAAAGTGGACATTATTTTGTCCGAATGAAAGCAACATTTATAGCAGCCCCGTCAACAAATCGATATTTTGATAAAAACACCAAGACATGTGGAAGAAGAAAAAAAAAGAAAAGAAACAGCAGTTGACTTACCTCTTATCAGCCAATATCGAACCCTCCCAATAAACGCGACTTGCCAAAACTGGAACTGTAGAACTGAAACTTGTCTTATATCATCACATTATCATATTCTTCCTTCTTGTGTGCTGTTCTTCGGGCTACCGTTTCTTCTTGTTCGTGCTGCTGTCGAGTGCTTCTTGCGAGTCTCCGGCCTGCCTTGCCTTCTGGGTTCTCTTGGGTGTCACTATTTTTCTGCTATTATCACTTCGCTATCAATCTTCGCTTTTCTGACTGCATTCAACTTCAAACACACACAATTTCTCTTCTTGCAGGCGCTTCCTCGGGAACCGCATAAAAACAATCCGTGCACCGAGATGCAACGTAGGAATTCTGTTTGCTGTCCTCCTGTGGAGGTCCCTTTCGCTTGGCTGACTTGTTGTTTTCACTGACGCGCTGGAGAGACCTCCTGCCAACCTGGACCCAACCAAAGACAATCTCCTGCTCGATCCGTGTTGTAATCACTGTTTTGTCTCTTTCACACCCTCAAACAGATACCTTCCTAACTGGCACCGTTCTGCTTCCTCTCCTAGTCGTTACCGCCGTGTGGGATGTCTTCTGACTACTCGCTAGGAACCAGAATTTTGTCTTACACAAATTGCGACGACCTCCTCGACTGCGTCATATCACACGGTCGTTTCTCCGACTTATCTAGCACTGCACTTCCTTAATTCCTCGTTCCCACACAGACAGCACCGCACCAAAAGTTATCGACTTGCTCCTGACACTGCAAAAATATTATGCAAAAGCTTGACCGCTCGCTTCTCGTCTTCGCCGTTCTCCGTTTCGAAAAAGTTCCAGACACTTCCGAACGCAAAAAAAACTTCCCGTGAAAATAATCCCTTCACCTTTGGTTTCACCGAATTACGCACGGTTCAGATTGATCAAGAAGTTCCTGCTTCTGCTGGCGAAAAGAAAAGAAACTGCGATATTTTGCACTCCGCTGTCTCTTCCTACTGTTGCTGTTGCTGCTCTGTCTACACCTCCGCTGATGGCAAGATCGAAACGACGAATAAACTTTATGCGTATGTTGGTGCTACTGGCTCGTCGCTGGACCGACCTCTCACATCAAAACCAATGCACGGCACGAGCTTGAAATTCATACCTCCACGCTCCACACAACATATACAGCTGGACGGACGGATCGTCTTTACGAAACACATGTATTTGCGGTTCCAAAACTTCGATGCTGCGGCGGCGATGGGAAATCTGCTGGGGATTGCCTGTGTGTATCAGAATGTATGTTTCCGACCGACACAACCGTTCCGCTGTGACGTTTATCGTAACGCATACACGCGCAAATCGGTACAAACACGGCGGTAGAGCTTTACCCTATTTTTGACAGCCGCGTGGCAAAAAGCTTTCAACGGGGGGCGTCTGTATTAGGGAGAAATGAAATGGAACAGTGCAGATCAAAAATGTATATAATATTTACCTGTTAGTGCAGAATATATCTAGGGTTTTTTTTTCATTAGCGCGAATCTGCAATTGAGAGACTTTTTTTGATTACTTTCTCTTTCATTCATATTCCATTCAGCGTTACGTTTTTCATTCAACTAGAGAAGAGTATGGTCATAGACTAACTCTAAGACCAGTAGGTCCCATACAAAAACGTTTTTTTTCTTGGCTCAGTCAGTACTAGAACATCGTCCCAAGCTCGGTCCCAAGCTCAATAATGCACCCCTTATAATGAACTCACATGAACACACTCTCAAATACTCTGTCAAAATAACACAGCAAATCAAAACAAAGGCGCAAATATGTATAACAAGGTGCTGGCTTCAAGGTGTAATTCGGACCAAGGGGTTCTACAACAGTGAACCAATTTCAAATCGCTAGTTGCATATTGATTGTTGGTATGGTAGCCAGCACTGTTGTATTTCTATCTGTACTAAAGAATCCCTCAAAAGATTTATAATGGCGCTGGAATAAGTGAAAGAGAGCGAGAGAGGAAAAAGCCTCTCATTGTTAGATTCGCCCTTTTGAAAAAAAAAATTCTAGATATACATTTTCGTAACAAAAATAAAAATATTGTTAATCTATAAACAAAGTTGTAGTCGGACAAGAAACAATACTATTCATCTATTGTTCTATTGAATTGACACCATGTTAGAAGGATGTGACTGCTGGATACCCGAATAAAAAAATCTCATAGATTTACAATTGAATATATTGTGACCATAAAATAGAATCTATAGTTGGAACAATTAATAGTATTGTTCACAACGATAAGATGAGAATAGGAGTTATTGCTATCACAATAGAATCTAATGTAAATTGAGACATCGACAATATAAAATGGGGGTTGTTATGTATCTTAACTGTAGAAAAAATCCTTATTTTCTGAACAAATTTCAAGAAATTTATATTAATTGTATTGTTTCTCAATTGTTGAAAATCCTAGCATATTGAGTGAATTGTAAATCTATTGTAATAACAATATGCATTTTTCATTTAACTGATGCACGAACAATAAGATTCATGGTCGAAAATAGATTTAATTGTTATTTTATATTATTGTTGTTCGGATCTCAATTAAAAACTATTTTTGTAGCAGCTTCTGGTGATGCAGCTCAAAACTGTAATAAATTTATATTTTAATTTTCTCATAACCTTAATGCTTTACCTTTACAAACATGAGTAGTTTTTCACTCCTCGCTACTCCTAATCGACCTTCTTCGCTTCTTTCCACAATCAGCAAACTTCACTAATTTTTAAATCTACTACTTCAACAATAATTCCTCTACCAATTCGTATTAATTTTATTAATTCAATTTGTATTTTTTTGGTCCAAACTTTGGGAAATCAAAGCGGTTTCTATCACATCTACACATCAATTGCTCAATGGCTGCAATAAACTTCTTCAAATCATGTTGTTTTCGTTTCGCATTTTTTTCCTTCCTTCTTGACAGTTTCGCACGTCGCGATGAATTCGTCCACCAGATTTCAGCTACCAATTTTTCACCCACCAGTTACGCAGTTATGCCAGTTGCCGCAACAATGGTATGGTAATTGTATGATTATTTTTATACGGGTAGTCACGAAAAAAATGAACATATTATTTTGGCGCAGGAAGTACTACCATAGACTAACTCTAAGACCAGTAGGTCCCATACAAAAACGATTTTTTTCTTGGCTCAGTCAGTACTAGAACATCGGTCCCATGCTCGGTCCCAAGCTTAATAATGCGCCCCTCATAATGAACTCACACCAACACACTCTTAAATATTCTGTCAAAATAACACAGTAAACCAAAACAAAGGCGCAAATATGTATAACAAGGTGCTGGCTTCAAGGTGTAATTCGGACCAAGGGGTTCTACAACAGTGAACCAATTTCAAATCGCTAGTTGCATATTGATTGTTGGTACTACCCTACACACTTAGAAAATAATACCGAGCTCGGTTAATTTTTCTACCGAACCACATCGGTTACCAAAAAGAAACCAAATAAATCGTTTAGATATACTGTTTTCGGGTGTATTTCTAGAGTCAACCCCGAATTTCGGTTACTATATAATATATTTGACCGATAAAAATGAAAGATGAACCGAACAGTACGGTAAAGCAGGGATTTTTTTTCTTGTTGGGGCGTAGAGCCACTGCGTCCACTGAGTTGAACTTTTCTGGTATACCCCTGTTTGCTATTCTAATTCGCATCTTCAAGCTAGATCACAATTTGTCAAGTGCCCAGCCTAAGAAGCGTCTCTCAGTCAGACAAAAATGAGTTTATAAAACCCACCACCTTTCCAGGATTTACAGTCCAAATTTCTTTAGGTTGCATATAGCCACTGTACAGAAATTTAAGTCTGCTCTTGTACAAAGCATCACAACTGCAAAGCAGATGTTCCGAGGTTTCACGTTCCACGTTACAGAACCGACAGATTCCATTCTGAACCAGGCCAAGGTTGTTCAAATGATATCTACTCGGGCAATGTCCGGTTACTAGGCCAGTATACATACAAAGAACTCTCTTATTGAGCTGCAGAAGCTTTTTACTAATTGTAACATTTGAAATTATAAACCTCTTCGACCAACCAACCAGTTGGTCATCACCCTTTGTTCTTTCCAAGAATTCAGTTCCATTTTTATGGCACAATATGATATACCGCAGAATGGTTCTGGGCCAATAAACTGTGCATTTGAACCTCGTCTGCGCTTTCATTGCCTTCAATGCCAGAGTGCCCCGGAACCCAGATTAAATTTATCGAGTTCTCTTGGCACACCCATTTTGTTCAATATTACCAAGTGGAATTTTGACAATTGGTCTGCATGGAACAAAATGTCACCGTCACTTACGGAACAATCGAGCGGAACATTTTTCCGAACGTAAAGTGACAGCTCCCATAAGTTTGCGTGGAAATTTTACAAATTCCCATTTTATTTTTCGTTCTTTTCAGGGTGATACTGCTGCAGAAATTTCTTTTCGATTCTTTACTTTTCCGTTTCAGTAAACGGAATTAAACATGGGTTTGGGATAGAAAATGAAATTTCTTTCGAACACGATACCGACCTTAAATGGGTAAAAATGATAAACAAAGAAAGTTACTGATTCGATTTTTCTTCTAATTTCTAGTTAAAGAAAGCTATGTCAACTGGATCCATTTTTCTTTCACTTTGGAAGCTCACGAACTCCATTACTGTTCGTTACTGATTCGCACTTACCAGATTTCGGTAGTTTCGGTAACCAGATCGGTCCTCGAGTTTGTGAGCTTCCAGAATCAGTCAAATGGATCCAATTGACGAAGCGTTCTTTGTTTATCGTGTTTAAAGGGTGTTCTGATCAAAATTTGGTCAAACAGTAATGTGTGTGAGTCGATCAAAGTTTTTATTGATAAGTCAGATTCTTTTTCTTTTTCAAGTTCAGTTAATACAGAATACAGGAAAAATATTCAGCTAAGCTCTCTTTTTACCGAATGCGAATTGCCGGGTCTTTCGTTTAACACCTGCCATAATATTTTGTACAGTCTCCTTGTCCACTTTATTCGCCGCAGAACGCCAGTCTGGCTTGAACTGTTTATCGCTCATAACAGTTTTTCGAGTCTTTTTAAGGTTCCGCTTGACGATGGCCCAATATTTTTCGATTGGGCGGAGCTCTTGCGTGTTGGTAGGGTTCTTGTTCTTGGACACCACTTAAACGTTGTTGGTAGCATACCACTCCGTGGCCTTTTTTCCGTAATGGCAAGATGCCAAATCCAGCCAAACGGAACAATTGTATCGCTTCAGGAAAGGCAGTATACGTTTTTGTAGGCACTCGCTCAGATAAATTTCCTGGTTGATGGCTCCGGTCACAATGTAAACATTGCTCTTCAAGCCACAGGTACAGATGGCCAGCCACACCAAATATTTCTTCGCGAACTTTGACAGTTTAATGTGCTTGAAAATATCTGCCACCTTTCCCCGTTCGATTCTCGTATGAAATTCCTGTCCAGGAAGCTGTTCAAATTCTGGCTTGACGTATGTTTCATCGTCCTGTACTACGCAATCAAACTTCGTCAGCATCGTCGTGTACAACTTTCGCGATCGTGCTTTGACCGACGTGTTTTGTTTATCGTCGCGATTTGGAGTCACCACTTTCTTGTAAGTCGACAGTCTAGCTCGTATTTTAGCTCTATCCACGGTTGAAGGCACCACTCCCTGCTTCTTTACACAATCTCGGAAGAAGAGGTTGGGGTTCCGCTCGAAACAGCGGGCAACTATTTTTGTCGTCGCTGTGGCCTCCGGCTTTCGAATTCCCCCGATCCAGCTTTCCTGGCTGTTGAAAAACGTTCACTTAATACGTTGGTAAAAGTTAATTTAGCCACATTCAACAATTTTGCCAACTTGGCGTGAGAGTAGTTTGGATTTTCACCACGCACGTGCAAAATTTTGATGCGTTGTTTCTCTTCCTTCGATGACATTTTGAAAACTGAAGTGCTTATCTCAAAATCAAAATAGAGGCATGGTGCTACACGCACACATCTTCAAAATAAGGGGTGTGCAAAAAATGCGTCAAGTTTAAGTCGACCAAATTTTCATCGGTCGACCGGAATTTTCATCACAAGTAGGAACTTGTGGGGACCAGAGCTATGTTGCCGGGACACACGCATTTTTCCAGCTGTCGACTCACAATTTTGCAGAAAAGCGATAATGTTATATCTATATATGAATGTTTGTTTGTTAGTAACGCTAAGACTCGAGAACGGATGAACCAATCTTGACGGTGTTTTCTGATTATTTGTTCCTTTTGGTCTAACAAAGGTTCAGAGAAAAAGAAAAGTAGGGAAATTTTGCAGGAAAAGTCGAAAAATTGGAAAATTAAAAAAGGCATTGTTCCATGGAGGGATTCCATCCAGAATGTGCCGGAAATCCCAAAAATCATACCCGATCATCATTGATTTGGATGAAACTTGGCACATGAGTTCGGTACGTTGGAAAAAAAAAATTCCACTGGTGTTAAGATAATTTGGGTTCAAGAGTAACTTTTGAGATGGGCGTATGTGTTTTTTCCAACATTTTACTTGAAAAATCGTAGTTCAAAAACCATTACATTTAGAGAAAAACTTTATATAAAGGAATTGTAGGGAACTAAAAGCCTTTCTTAAAAAAATATACACAGAAAAAATTTTTTTTTTTTCATCAAGAAAAATCAAAAATAATTACTAAAAATAAAATATCTAAAAAAAACATATTTTTAATATTTTTTTAATCTGTTGTATGGAAATTTGAGGAAAAAAGACACGTTTTAAAAAAACTCTAGGATGGACGCTCTTATAATAAAAAAGTTTTTCAAATAGCGAACTTTGGTGTATATTTCAAATTTTGATTATTCATTCTTATAAATAAATTTTGATGTTACAATATGGTTTGGAGATCATTACAAACAATAATGATTATATTGATAAACCACGTAAACGCAACCCTTTTCAAGATATTTCTGATTTTCTTTCAATAAAATTTCAAAACCTCAAAAAATACGCCCTTTTCATAAATTACTCGTGATATTAAAACAACAATAGCTAACGATTGTTTCTCTTGTGTTTTTAGCCTTTTTAAAACACATGTATGTGCCTCTTACTTACTCTTAACAGCTCGTCGATTGAAAAAGCTTCACTTAAAGTTATAAGACAAAAATAATGAATTATGGTTGGATTTATATTTATATATACCATTTATTAGTCTCGGTCATTGATAATATTACATAAACATTATATAAACTATTGATTGCTTTTATATATATTATGAATCCTGCCTTCTTCGTCATTCGAAAACAGTTTTACAAAAACTTCGTTTTCTGAAATTGGAACGAATGAGTGGTACTTTTGTGTACCTGCAATCGTTTTAGTCTGTCGGTAAATTTCATTCCATTCTGCTACCCCCTGTTCATACTCTTCATGTGATACATAACAAAACGACATTTTTGTTAAACAATCATCACTTTTTTGGTTCGCCCATTCGAATAACTCTAATGCACTTTTTATAGGGTGTTCATGTTGTACAGCAAGGCTTGCATATCTTGCCATTCGTTTTAATGTACCACCAATTGCATCGCAAGGTCCCTTACCGTGGGATGTTGCGAAAAAATGCCATTCAGCATCAATATTGTATTTCTTTTAAACTTACAAAGGCTTGCAAAGTTCTTCCTATTTTTATATTGGGATGCTGCCCCGTCAGACATAAACGTAGCTTTCTTTACTTTAATTTTTGTTTGCAAAAAGCTTATTAGTTTTGAAATAAACACCTGCACCGCAATCGTATCATGTTTCAACACTTCTGAGATAACAATGAAACTGATATTTTTAAGTATTCCAGATTCCGTGTAATAAATGACAAAAGGGTGAATAGTGGCTTGCTCATTACTCCAATAACTACTTTGAACAGCATCTTGAAAAACAAATGAATAATTTTCAGAAAAATCACAAATTATTATTACTTCGCCGTCTTTAAGACAACTTTTATAATCTCTCAAGAAACTAGACTGCTGAGATTTGACAAAATCGTGGGATACTAATTGTTCCAACTTTTCACAAAAATAAGCAATAAATTCATCAATTGGTTTAACAAGTGTCTCTAAACTACATCTATCAGTTGAAATCCATTGCTCAAAGATATTTCAACTAAACCACGTTTTCTAATTTGTCTGTTAAACTACTCTCAAAATCTGAAAAGCCTGGACATCGTTCGCATTCACCGAGGTAACATGTTTTAGTTCTAGTTGATGAGCTACATAATATTTCTTCAAAACACAATTTATAATCATTCTCGAATGAATATGCTTCTAAGACCATGAAGCATCCAGTTAATGTTCATCATGAATGTTGCAAACACAAATGTCGCTATGAGACACCTGTCTGCTGTTACTTTCATCACTTTAGCAAATTCGCTCCCTTCATTCTCTGAGCGGCCCGACCGATACAGCCATAAAACAATTATAAATATATTGATTGCAATATTAAAACAATAGTGCTATTTATCTTGTTCTTTTCAAATGAGTCTTCTTATCATCCTGATATCAAAGAAAAGAGGACATTAGAGTAATGTGAACGTTATAATATGAAGATCTTGGAAAATTTATCATTTCTGGTGGAAATCTCGATTAACTTAAGAAAAGAGCGAATTTTCTGAGGTTTTTTCATTCTATTGAAATAAAATCCGAAAAATCTCGAAAACGGTTGCGTTCAGGTGATTTATCATTATGATAATTATTGTTTTTAATGATCTCCAAAATCATATTGTATAATTAATTTTCATTTATAATAATGAATAACCAAAATTTAAAATATGCACCAAAGTTTGCTCTTCGGAAAACTTTTTTATTATAAGAGACGTCCATCCTAGAGTTTATTTCAAAACGTGTCTTTTTTTCTCAAATTTCCACAAAACAAATTTGAAAAATATTAAAAAATATGTTTTTTATATTTGATTTTTAGTATTTATTTTCGATTTTTCTTTATGAAAAAAATTTTTTTTCAGTGTACATTTTTTACAAAGCCTTTTTAGTTCTCTACAACTCACCCATATAAAGTTTTTCTCTAAATGTAATGGTTTTTGAACTACGATTTTTCAAGTAAAATGTTGGAAAAAAAACATACACCCATCTCAAAAGTTACTCTTGAATCCAAATAATCTTAACACCAGTGGATTTTTTTTTTTCAACATACCGAAGACGTGTACCAAGTTTCATCAAAATCGAAGATAGTTGAGTTTGGTGACCGACCGATTTGGCGTGGAATCAGTCCATGGAAAAAAAAAATCAAATATATATTGCAAGTTTCACGAATTCCTAGACATTTGTGATGATTGTGCTTGCAGTGTATTTTTTTCGCACTCAGCTTTACCCCAAAATTTGCATTGACAGTTATGTTTGCATTTAGCGTGCATATGTATTTACATGACGTTTTATGATTATTGTTTGTTTACATGCAGCACACAAAATGACTCCAAAAAAGTTTTTCGAACCAAATTCCGAATCTGCGAATGAAAAACGCCGTCAGAAATATCCGGCATCGGAGTCAGGCACCAGTACGTACATGGAAAAGCAATTTATAATGGACACGGAAAGGGATCCGGAAGAGTATGACGAAGATTTGAATCCACTTCCGTTGGACATCAATTACGATGCTGATCTAACCACGGATGATGACACAGAAGACCCAAAAACTGCTTCCTCCGGCGGGTTTTCTCAACAAAAACTACTGATTGGCAACTATAGCTGCTGGCTCTCGGTGTCTGTTCGTCATTTCAAAGGCCATTCTTCCGGAATAGAAGTGGAAAAATGGGGAAAGTGAAAAGAAGTGGGAAAGCACGTACCCATTTGCCAACCACGTAGTCTGGTATGTATTGCCTCGATTTCGAAATTGCCAGATCTGATCTTAGCTATCGTTTTAACATGTCCACCTCGTCTCCTCCCCGTAATACCGCTTCTATTGTATCGTTTCAGCTTAACGCAACGCAATATTTACGCCAGACCAACAGCAACAATATCGTATCGCCAATCTGCTGTTGAAAGCCAACATTAAGATTCCTACTTCCCCATTCCTTCCCGAATCATTGTAATCCCTAACCTCGACCTAGTCACGAGTTTTTCGGCTTTCCAAAACTAACCTAGTAAGTAAGTTATTGTCGTTGTTAAAATGAAGAAAAACTCGGCTCCGTTATGCCTATGGCACTTGAGCTTCATAAATAAATGTAGGTAAAACAATCGTTATCTCAACCAGTCATCAAATTTCAGAACATTAGTCCTATTTTAAAATCTCCGGCATGAATTTGTTAACAAAAATTTCATTCCAAAATAAAAAAACACTCTTCATACTCTTGAGAAGAAATCCACATCTGCTGGAATGTTCCGATGCTTGCCAGAATAGATCCGTCTATCCAAGCTCCTAACCGCCGTTCTACGGAACAGTTGGCCGAAATCATTTTCAACCGAGTGTTAGATGGTGCCCGGTGCTGCAGATCTCGATTCAAACGTTCTGGGAACCCAGGCAGCAGAGTATTTCCACCGGTAACAACGACCGTTCCATACAGGGATAGGCGCATGTCAGGCACATTCCAACACTGGTGGAAGCCAACTAACCTGCTCCCAGCATCGTATGGTCAGCCAGTTTAAAACGTTGATCCTGATGATACCCGTTGGGGAATTCTTAAGCATGTACTGTTGCTAGACGAAATCAGCTTTTCTGGCAGTTGACGTGGTGTAAATCGAGCATTATTACGCTCTTTAATTACGTCCTTGGCAGCGATTCCATAGACCAGAGTCAGATCGATATTCTGACCCTCAAGGTATTGACGGCATTGCAGCGAAGGTAATTAGCTCCCAACGGGGATTTCACAACAGCTTGACTAAGAACATATCCTTCCTACGGAAAATAAGAGAAGTAAATTTTTTCCCATTGAATGTGCATATTCATTTCATTTCATACTCACTGCTGGTGACATTGTTGTCCGATTTTGTTTCCAAATCCGAGTTCCGTGCTGGAAGGATAATTTGTAGTTGTTGATGTTGGATTTGGTTGGTTTTGGCTTGAGTGACGTGCCTCGCCAGTTGCTAAAGGATAATTTGACATTTCGCCAAGCAGTGTGCACGCTAACTCAAACTACGGTAAATGTAAATTTTGGGACAATGTTGAGTGTGATAAAAAAATCACTGTGACAAAAACATTCTCACACTACTCTTATAAGGTGCAAAAAGCGCAATAAATATACAAATGAATGTTTGTTTGTTGAAGTAACGCTAAGAAACTCGAGAACGGCTGAACCAATGTTGTTGACCAGGTTGTCTTTAGATGATTTGTTCCTTTTTGTCCAACAAAGGTTCCAAAGATTTGAACTTGAAATTCAAAGATTATCAATAGTTCGATTGTCATACTTTTAGAAGCCAAAATTGAAAATATCTAAGTTCTCCAGTATGAGCATGAGCATGATTGCATCCGCTCACGGATGCAATTCCGTTATTGCCAGATCAGCTGTATTTGCACAAAGAACCAACAGATGATGTTTGGGACTAACATACATCTTCAATGTGTAAAAACTGGTGACCCATTATAAAGCAATACCGGCGCCGGCCGTGTCCGAATGCTGGTCAAGTAGGGAATGGGAGGGAACGTGTTGACATGATACTCGCTTTTTAGGAAGCCGAGAAATCCTCTGCACTTCACGAAAAATCACTGGGATGTTGGATGGTTGGGAAAGGTTAGCAGCAGGATTCGTTTTAATTAACAATACGCTGAATACATACTTGCGGCACTTTCCGCCAAAAGCAATGGGCCGCTCAATGTTACCTGAAAGAGACAAGCATAACGAAAAACAAAACAAAACAAAATAGACAAAATAAAATAAAACAGGATATTAGATATTGTCTTCAAATATGGTAAATAAATTATTTTTGCTTTGCAAACCTGCTCTCCTCGATATCCTAAATGTCCAAGTCCTGCTGGACCGCAGCTGCTGCTGTCGGCACTCGTCCACATCAACCCGGCCGTCGCCCACGTGTCGGAAACCTTCCGACACAATGATAGCTGTGTCTAATACCTCTTCTTGCACTGATTAATTTACAAACTAATCCCTCCCGCGAGAAAAAAAAGGACACTATACACAAACGAAAGAGAGGCCTTAGCAGGCGTGTAATGCGGCAATATTAGAAAACAGCCATACACGCTCGAAACGCCCCCTCCCTCTCTCACACGGAAAAGCCCTCAGCCCTCCCAAAACGTGGATCCACTCAAAGGTGGTGAATCCACTTGCCACGAAAATCGAGCAACTCTTCAGGGTGAAAAAGGGACAGCAATATGACAGAAGAGGGCGTCTCGAGCGTGTACTTATCTTGGGCGTTTGCTTTATCGGGAGTATAACAATGAGAATTAAATTTATATTCCTTCGATCTGATCCTGAAAATCTTATAAGAAAACACAGTTAAAAATGAACAAGACGTTACGAATGTACTCAGGAGCTTTGAAAT
>JASCZW010009060.1:0-45354 GCA_034211315.2 Aedes japonicus
AGTATCACGGATATGTAATCATCGTCCGCGAATGGTTCGAAACCATTCGTCAAAAGGTCGATTCCTAAACGATTATCTGCGAGAGGGTTTTCTGGTGATGATTCATTTTGCCTCTTCAAGCTGAATTCTGCTCGTTTTTTTGACAGACTTGGCACTCAGGAGTAATGACATCTGAAAAGCCACAAAGTCTACAGAACTTTCGCCTCTTTTCCACACAATCAGCGTAATGATGGCCAGTTTTCCTGCAGTTATAGCAAGTGCCAATTGGAGGGCGCTCATATTGCCGAGCTAAAGTTTTTAAAGTTCCCTTCGTTGAACCTTCCAATGGTCTATCTCCCATATTACCTTCCTTTTTGTTCATCGTGTCTCCTTTTTGTTCATCATGTCGTTTACTTTGCTCCTTATCATCTTTACTCTTAGGTTTGCTTTTGTAAAAAGTTCTCGTATTCTCGGGATGACCTGTACTTGACCTATATTTTGGATTGTTTGTTGCTGAAAGCTCGTTTACCTGATGGGTTTTTGGACGGTTCATGCCTTCGCTAGGCTTTTGAAATAAGTTCCAATTATTTTCATCGATTATTCGACCGTATTTTTTTAATCTGGATAGTGATTTGATCCCTGCTCCCGTCAAAGCGTTTTTATAGTCAAATCTCATATTTCTCCAAATGATTTCAAATTTTCGATGTTCCGAAATCGGTTTAGTCATCGATTGAAAAAGCTTCTGCATATCATGCAGATAATCAACGAACTTTTCCCCGCGGGCTTGACGGCGACCGGTAGCTTGAATTTCAATCTGAAAGTCTAGATCAGGTGGAAGAAACTCACGTTTAAGTTCCTTTTTAAGTTCTGACCACTTTCGAAAGTCTCGGTTCTCAAAACCTTCCATGAACCAATCTTTGGCACGTCCCGAGAATAAATGGATTGCGCCTCGAAATAGCTCTTTTTCTGAAATTTCTTCTGATTTGCACCGCATCTTAACTTCTTTAAGAAATTCTGCCAATCGTCGTCCTTGATCCTTTCCATCATATTTTAATTTCCACTCCGAAACCGGAATTCTCTTCAAACTGCTTCTAGTCTTCCTCTCCCTTTTATGCTTTCTACTACCATGCTTTTTAGCGACACTCGAGCTCGAAGAGCTTTCTGAACTTAAACCGAATGAACTTTCTGAGCTACTACTCGAGGAACTCGAACTGCTAACTGATGAGAATTGAACCTTTCGGTGACGCTTTTTATTACTCTTTTTCCCTGATGACCTGAAACTTTTTCCTTTTTTCCTTTCCTTGCCTTCTTCTTTCCTTTTTTTTGCCTTCCTGATTTTGTCTATATAACATTCAGAAGAGCTATTCCCTAATGCTAGGCTATCATTTTCGTTTTCCTCCACTGTTCCCTCACTTTCCGAGTCCGAATCCACTGGCTGAAATGGCTTGGTATTACTCTCATTAAAACCGAGTTTAGAAATCGACATATGTTGTTCAGAATCGGTTTTCTCAAAATTAGCTTTCAGCTGTTCATTTAGGTTTACGAGCAGTTTTTCTAACTTCTTTTTACGCTCAATATTTTTCTCTGCCTCCTGCCTCATATTTTCCTCGATTTTAATTTCCTTTTCTCTCATCAGTTTGTGTTGCTCTGTTGTTTTCAAAACGAACGCTTTAAAATGTTTAATGATATCTTCCACGTTTTCTTGTTTACCCTCCTCAAACTCTGATAATATTTTTAAAATTTTATCATTTTGCATCATTGATGCTTCAAGCTCCTGTTTATTAGATTTTGTATGTTTCTTCTTTACACCTCCACATACTTCATCCTGTGAAACTTCTTCATCCAGCTGTTTACCTGTAGCTGTCTCATTAAGTATCTCAATCTCACTTCTAACTTCCTCCAAAGCATGATCAATTTCCTTTTCGAGAACAGCGGATTCTTCTTTGTCTTCTGTGTGTGCTTCTATCCCGGGAAAATACTTTTGAAATATTTGACTAGCCTGTTTTCCGAGATTACAAATTTCTCCCAAGTGTTTCTCTGAACCAGGCGATTTCACAAGCATAAAAGATCGCACACGATAATGTATTAGTCGAGTACTGAGCTTATTTCTCTGACGAGCATCAGCTTTTGGATTGTTTAGCAATCCACTGATGACATTGAGGTTAGCACTTATAATACCAATCTCTTCAGTTATCGGTCTCCAACTGGGAGATGCGACAAAAGCGTTAGTTTCTCGTTCTGTTTTCATACGATCTTTCAACTTTCTCCGCTTAGTGCTTTCGTGTTCGTCCAAGCCGTATAAGATGTTTCTGATAAGAAGTTCGTGTTCGACCTCATCAATTGATAGATGAGACACGTTCATTTCTCGATAGAGCGTTTGTAAATTCATTATTTATGAAATTTTTCAATTCTAGGTTGTGCAATCACTTGAATGTGATCTAAATATATTTGAAAAAAAGACCAATATTCCAAAATCAAATCTCAATTATTTGTTTTGATCCGAAACAATTTTTTGATTTATCACTCCGAAGAATCAAGACCCAATAACCATCCAATTCACCAACTATACGCAATTATTACCGCTATTTGGTGCAACGACGCAAAGAATATCTACTTTTGTAAGTGTACGCGCACTAGTAGAATGGTTTAATGAATTTGGAAACGTTACCCACTGAACGATCGAGTTACCTTTGGAACATTCAACCCCTATAGTTTGCCGCTATTTATTCTTGTCCCTAACCTTATTAGCACACTGTTTAGACTGATTATGTGTATTATTGGACTCTTGATTAGCTTGAATTTTTAGTTGGTCGTCAATTGTTACTAGGGGGTCAGACGGACCCTCCTTCAATGCCCTCGATCCCTGGTCTATGCCACGGGGACCATAGAGGGTGGGCTCTCAAGGCCTCTTTTGTTCGACTGGCTAGCTCGAGCTTGAGGCCTTTTTACACTCAGGGTCGGCTTTTTTTCAAGGATTGCTATTCAAGGGACCGAATAAATACAACTCAGCCCGATTCCTTTTTAAATTTATTTTTAACCAACTTACAATTTTGGGGTGTGTGTGTGTGGGTGTCGATGTGCCGGCCGGCTGCTGCTGGATCTCGGCGCGTGTGGTTTACGTCCGATGATTGATCGGATGGTTCGGGAAGGGTTTTCGTCCGACTTTGGCGGGTTTTCCGAATACCGTTAACTTCTCGGGGTATGTGTTGGGTGTCGTTCCGTTGGTCGATTCACTGGGATATGTGGGTCGGGTTGCTTTAAATAAGCGCTATTGGGTCCTATTCATAAAGTATAGAACGTTTTTTGGTTAGGAGTAATTAGTTTAAGGAGCTACTGGGTCGGTTTTATTCAATTAAAGGCTATAAATGCCTAAAAGTATACCTGATTGCTTAAATCTCCACGTACACAGTTTGGTATCACTTCTCTAGATTTTTAAATAAAGCTTTAGCTCTAATGGCTCAAATGGTCTGTTCCTTATGGCGTTCGATACTTAAAGAGACCAAGCCTTGTGATCGATCTACCCAGTAGCTTACCCTTTTAATTATTTTCTCCTTCACTCTTTATGCTTCCTTTCCACAACTCGCGACAATCCTTTTGATGGCTCCCATGTAGCAGATTTTAGTGTGTTTTGTGTTGGTGTGTACTAAACTCGTGCTATTACAAATTTTGTTCTTGTTTCCGATTATTTAAATGTTTTTTTCATCGTGTGCAGGCTTTTAAATATCATTAATAACTCCTTCTTATTTAAATTGACATTAATAATTTCAATAAATAACAAAAACCTAATTCTAGAACACTAAAAACATAATTTTAAACTACTTCTACTCGGCAAACTTCTAAAGATTTTATTTCCAACGGTAACAATTTGTACCCTTGTTGGTCATACTGAATGGCGCTTTCTATATTGCTGACAATATCAGAAAGAGGGGCACATTGGGGGGAAACAGCAAAATTCAACCCTTTGTTTAGCAGATCATGCTCGGCCTGCGTGAATTGCGTAGAAGAAAGGTTCACCACAAAATTATCGATGGTCCGGGGCGCACGACTTGTTCTTCTCGGTGCCTGGGAGCATTCAAGAGAGCGCAATTTTTGGCGGTGTCCCTGTTTCGTTTTGCACACACGTTTGTCTAAATTTCTATTTACACTATAAAGGACTTTTTGCCAGCACTCTTTCTTCTCTTCTACACACTTATGCACGATACATTCGGCTGTTGAGTGGTACTCCATTTCACTTAGTAACTGCATATGGAGTGGGTACAATTGCTCTTCTAGCACGGACAACTGCTTATGCTTGCATCTTATTTCTTCAACTAGCCAGATCTTCTTAGCATTGACGGTAGCCTTTTCACTTGCCTCACTGTTGGTGGATGGTTTCATGCTAATAAATTTCGGCATAAGGCCCTTCCTTCTACAGCGGGTGAGGAACTGGATGTGTAATTGTAACATTCTCTTCTTGGTAATCAATCCGCCATAAAGGCGAAAGCACTTTGAGGTTGTAGCCTGCATTTCACTTATTGTTATGATTTTTATGCTGACGTAAGAACTACACGACACTAACAAAACGGGACGCGAGACAAGACACAACACTTATCGTTCTTACAATTTAAAATAAATTTACCTTTTGGTCGACCGGTTTCGGGCACGATGCTGCCCATCTACGGGACTATGTCCGACTGATTAAGCAAATCTTCGTACGCTTTTACGTAGTTGTCAGAAGAGAAGAGACAGTTACTGAATTCTCAGCTTTGTCAAGTTAAACAGGGATGATGTGATGGAAGGATCGTCTTCATTCATGAACGGTTCGGATGAATTGGCGATAAACAATGATTCCCATGCGTTTAGGTGAGACGGTTTCCTTACTGTTTTTATCAGTTTTGCTTTTTCCCAGTCAATATTATGGTCAAAACCTGTCGCATGTACCGCTGTTGCTGATTCATTGAGTTTCCATTTATCAACAGCGTGTTTGTGCTCTTTCATCCGAACCTTCACTTTGCGGCGGGTTTGTCCGATGTATACGGATGAGCAGTCCTGACAGGGAATTTGGTAAATCCCCGAGTTTTCGTCCGGTGGAACCTTGTCAGGGGCCTGGCAACCCTATCCTTGTTACTAGCGTTTGACAGTATGCAACATATCACGGGCCTTATTTGAATAAGGCCCGTCTGACGTTTGTTCCTACGGGCACGAGTGGCAGTATTGTTTACAAATAATGAATCTTTTGATGTTTGGATGTTGGAGATGTTGGCTAAAGCAAAATGAATTCTCGCCAGCCCCTTGAACCTTGTCCTTCAAGTTGCATAGAATGTCGCGTAGAGTGTTTTCGCTTTTGTAAACTATGTGTAATCATTGTTGTTTGAGTGTGTTTTTTATTGGGTTCGTGACTTTAGGATAAAACGGTAGAGTGATCCTTCGTACATTTTCTCTGTCTGGCTTAAGTGTGGTGATGTTTTTTATGTGTAGCTTTCGTTTGTGTTTTTGTAGATTTTTTTCCGTGAACTCTTTCTCGTAGCCATTCATCTCAGCTGCCTAGTAGATAGGTTCTTTTTCTTCTGCAAATTCTTGTTCCTCCATGGGAACATTATATAGGCGGTGTGCCATGGAGTGAAAGGCCGCTTGTTTTTGGAATCCAAAGTGATTGGAGTCGGATGTAATGTACCGATCAGTCGATGTCGGTTTACGGTAAATTCCAAATTTCAACGTGTCATCTTCTTTTCTGGTGATCATTAAATCCAGGAAAGGTATTTTTCTGTCTTTTTCTTTTTCTACCGTGAACTTAATTGAGCTGTGACGTGAGTTAAGCATCGTGGCGGTTTGATCTAGGTAGCGTTCTTTCACCGGTGCCTGTACATCATCAACATAACGCCACCAAACTCGAGGTAAAATTTTTTTCTTCTCAGCATCTACCTCGAAGTCGCTCATAAAGAGGTTTGCCAATAGGGGTGAAAGTTTGCTTCCCATGCTAAGACCGAACGTTTGCTTGTAGAATTTTCCTCTAAATGTGAAAAAATTCTGGTTCATGCAAACCTCAGCCACAAGAAGATACGCCTCGATTTGATAGTGAGGCGCTCGACTGCGTTCTAAATGTCGACGCAGGCTTCCTAGAGCATCGGCAATTGGTACGCTTGGAAATAGTGCTGTAACGTCAAACGATACCAAAATTTCACCAGATGAATGGCTACGAGAAAGAGTTCACGGAAAAAAATCTACAAAAACACAAACGAAAGCTACACATAAAAAACATCACCACACTTAAGCCAGACAGAGAAAATGTACGATGGATCAGTCTACCGTTTTATCCTAAAGTCACGAACCCAATAAAAAACACACTCAAACAACAAGGATAACACATAGTTTACAAAAGCGAAAACACTCTACGCGACATTCTATACAACTTGAAGGACAAGGTTCCTCCGGACGAAAACTCGGGGATTTACAAAATTCACTGTCAGGACTGCTCATCCGTATACATCGGACAAACCCGCCGCAAAGTGAAGGTTCGGATGAAAGAACACAAAAACGCTGTTGATAAATGGAAACTCAATGAATCAGCAACAGCGGTACATGCGACAGGTTTTGACCATAATATTGACTGGGAAAAAGCAAAACTGATAAAAACAGTAAGGAAACCGTCTCACCTAAACGCATGGGAATCATGCCGCTCATTAACCGCTCATTAATGAAGACGATCCTCCCATCACATCATGCCTGTTTAACTTGACAAAGCTGAGAATTCAGTAACTGTCTCTTCTCTTCTGACAACTACGTAAAAGCGTACGAAGATTTGCGTAATCAGTCGGACATAGTCCCGTAGATGGGCAGCATCGTGCCCGAAACCGGTCGACCAAAAGGTAAATTTATTTTAAATTGTAAGAACGATAAGTGTTGTGTCTTGTCTCGCGTCGCGTTTTGTTAGTGTCGTGTAGTTCTTACGTCAGCATAAAAATCATAACAATAAGTGAAATGCAGGCTACAACCTCAAAGTGCTTTCGCCTTTATGGCGGATTGATTACCAAGAAGAGAATGTTACAATTACACATCCAGTTCCTCACCCGCTGTAGAAGGAAGGGCCTTATGCCGAAATTTATTAGCATGAAACCATCCACCAACAGTGAGGCAAGTGAAAAGGCTACCGTCAATGCTAAGAAGATCTGGCTAGTTGAAGAAATAAGATGCAAGCATAAGCAGTTGTCCGTGCTAGAAGAGCAATTGTACCCACTCCATATGCAGTTACTAAGTGAAATGGAGTACCACTCAACAGCCGAATGTATCGTGCATAAGTGTGTAGAAGAGAAGAAAGAGTGCTGGCAAAAAGTCCTTTATAGTGTAAATAGAAATTTAGACAAACGTGTGTGCAAAACGAAACAGGGACACCGCCAAAAATTGCGCTCTCTTGAATGCTCCCAGGCACCGAGAAGAACAAGTCGTGCGCCCCGGACCATCGATAATTTTGTGCACGCTAAGATCAGATTACCGAAAATACGGTTTCAATTTTACCGAAAATTAGGTTTTGATAGCAAAACCTAAAGTATCGGTATAATTTACCAAAACAAAACGTTTGATTTTACTTAGTTCTTCAGTAAAGTGGATTTACAGATTTTATCGTTATATTTTACCTAAATTTGGTTAAATATGCTCTCATTGAGTTGCTAGCATTTTCGGTAAAAATTACCGTACAAAAATAAGTAAATATTAATGTTTTTCCCGGTTTTCCAGCAATACCGAAATTTCGGTAATCCATGTTTACCGATAATTTCAGTATGTGCACTTTTGTACGATTTTCGGTATTTTATGCCGAATTTTTGGTTTTCTTGTCTTAGCGTGTGGTGAACCTTTCTTCTACGCAATTCACGCAGGCCGAGCATGATCTGCTAAACAAAGGGTTGAATTTTGCTGTTTCTTCCCAATGTGCCCCTCTTTCTGATATTGTCAGCAATATAGAAAGCGCCATTCAGTATGACCAACAAGGGTACAAATCGTCAATTCGATACAACGTTAAGCAATGCTTTTCACGAACGGCAGGAAAAGAACGAAAGACAGAGCGAAACAATTTCGATACATGGTGCACGATTCGCTTAATAAAATCCCGTGATGTGATCTTCTCACGTGCGGATAAGGGCAATACAGTAGTGATCATGGACAGGAAAGATTATGATTCACGCGTACGCGACATGATTAGTACAGGTCCGTATGAAGAACACAAATTCAAGAACGGAAACCCTAAAGGCCCTCTCAATTCGATGGTGGAAGAAGTAAACTTCGCTCGGCACAACGTAGCGCGTTTGATGGGCGAAGAAAAACTTCAAAGAAAGTTTCACGTGCCAAATCCAAAAGTATCATCACTGTATTGCCTACCGAAAATTCACAAAACACCACTCGGTATGCGGCCCATTTGCTCGAATATTTGCACACCCACGGAAAAAATGGCAGCGTGGCTAGTTGAAGAGATGAAAAAATACCCTGTATCTCATGGCAAAAGTGTTAAGAACTCTGTCGATCTCGTCCAGCAGCTAGAAGGGTTTAAGGTAAGACAAGGTGAAATTTTGGTATCGTTTGACGTTACAGCACTATTTCCAAGCGTACCAATTGCCGATGCTCTAGGAAGCCTGCGTCGACATTTAGAACGCAGTCGAGCGCCTCACTATCAAATCGAGGCGTATCTTCTTGTGGCTGAGGTTTGCATGAACCAGAATTTTTTCACATTTAGAGGAAAATTCTACAAGCAAACGTTCGGTCTTAGCATGGGAAGCAAACTTTCACCCCTATTGGCAAACCTCTTTATGAGCGACTTCGAGGTAGATGCTGAGAAGAAAAAAAATTTCCCTCGAGTTTGGTGGCGTTATGTTGATGATGTACAGGCACCGGTGAAAGAACGCTACCTAGATCAAACCGTCACGATGCTTAACTCACGTCACAGCTCAATTAAGTTCACGGTAGAAAAAGAAAAAGACAGAAAAATACCTTTCCTGGATTTAATGATCACCAGAAAAGAAGATGACACGTTGAAATTTGGAATTTACCGTAAACCGACATCGACTGATCGGTACATTACATCCGACTCCAATCACTTTGGATCCCAAAAACAAGCGGCCTTTCACTCCATGGCACACCGCCTATATAATGTTCCCATGGAGGAACAAGAATTCGCAGAAGAAAAAGAACGTATCTACCAGGCAGCTGAGATGAATGGCTACGAGAAAGAGTTCACGGAAAAAAATCTACAAAAACACAAACGAAAGCTACACATAAAAAACATCACCACACTTAAGCCAGACAGAGAAAATGTACGATGGATCAGTCTACCGTTTTATCCTAAAGTCACGAACCCAATAAAAAACACACTCAAACAACAAGGATAACACATAGTTTACAAAAGCGAAAACACTCTACGCGACATTCTATACAACTTGAAGGACAAGGTTCCTCCGGACGAAAACTCGGGGATTTACAAAATTCACTGTCAGGACTGCTCATCCGTATACATCGGACAAACCCGCCGCAAAGTGAAGGTTCGGATGAAAGAACATAAAAACGCTGTTGGTAAATGGAAACTCAATGAATCAGCAACAGCGGTACATGCGACAGGTTTTAACCATAATATTGACTGGGAAAAAGCAAAACTGATAAAAACAGTAAGGAAACCGTCTCACCTAAACGCATGGGAATCATGCCGCTCATTAACCGCTCATTAATGAAGACGATCCTCCCATCACATCATGCCTGTTTAACTTGACAAAGCTGAGAATTCAGTAACTGTCTCTTCTCTTCTGACAACTACGTAAAAGCGTACGAAGATTTGCGTAATCAGTCGGACATAGTCCCGTAGATGGGCATAGTCCCGGTCGACCAAAAGGTAAATTTATTTTAAATTGTAAGAACGATAAGTGTTGTGTCTTGTTTCGCGTCGCGTTTTGTTAGTGTCGTGTAGTTCTTACGTCAGCATAAAAATCATAACAATAAGTATAAAATGAATGATGTGATTAAAATATTACCATTAAAAGTCTTTAATGACCTGTTTAAGTTAGTTATATAAAAGGGGAAATTACATAAATATTAGAAATTTCATCAAATCAGTATCAATTTTGATTATCGATATGGATTCAAGATGCTTAATAAGTACCTGTTCGTTGAAAATAGTAAATGGTATATTTGTGTAATTTTCGAATATACTCGTTGCAGTTCAAAACCAGAACACTCGAGCCAACCGATGCTGCTCTAATTCTATACAGTCGCATAGTGTGGCTAGTCCGCTGTATGTGCTATACAACGCACCAGATGCGACACAATAGAATGCAAGCGGCATCGATTGGTGTGATTGGTCTTGTTTGGTTTTGCACTGCAACGAGTATATTTTCATCTCACAATTATGTGCTCTCAGGTATTGTTTTGGTCATATCTCCATGAAGGATTATCCAATCATAATGAAATTTTGACCAGTTATTTGGAGATTTCATAGCTTTGATTTGGCATCATTAAAACTAAAATCGGTACACAAATAGCTCAGTATGTAATCGGAGACTAAACTGTTTGATTACTATTATAATAGGCCGTCAAGTACTGTTTCGTTCATATTTTCGTAACGAAATGTCCGAATGAAAAAAAATCAAAAGCGTTCTATGGGAATGTTGTAGCTTCCATTTGCCGTCAATAGAACTGAAATCGGTTCCCAATTGCTGAGAAACCGATGTGACATTATTTGTAACGCACACACACATACACACACACACACACACACACACACACACACACACACACACACACACACACACACACACACACACAGACACACAGACAGACATGTGCTCAGTTCGTCGAGCTGAGTCGAATGGCATATGACACTCGGCCCTGTGGGCCTCGGATAAAAAGTCGAGTTTTCAAGCGATCTTAAGGAGTGTATCGAAAAGTAGTTATAAACTTCCAAATAATAAAATAGGCATGAAAACATGGTTAAAATTAACATACTATTTCAGTTTATTATAGCTTAACATGTTTACAAAAGATCCAAACGGAAAAACTAGTCATCATGTTCATTTCTGTAGAATGCCCGTACCTTTGATTTGACACCTGCCATCAAATTCTGCACAGTGACCTTTGTGCACTTCCTGGATGCCGCTGCCCAATTTTTCTTAAAATCGGTCATGTTTTGGGACACTGTACCATCCTTCTTAAATATACGCTTGACTATTGCCCAATAGCGTTCGATCGGTCGCAACTGGGGACAGTTTGGTGGGTTGATGTCTTTTTCTACGAACTTGATGTTATTCTCCGTCAGCCACTGTAGAGTGGATTTGGCGTAATGTGCCGATGCCAAATCTGGCCAGAAGAGAGGAGGGGACTGGTGCTTTCTATACAATGGTAGCAACCTGTTCTTCAAACATTCCTTTTGATAAATCTCAGCATTTATAGTTCCTTTTGTAAAGAAAATTGAAGAACGCAAGCCACATGTGCAAATAGCTTGCCAAATGAGCACCTTCTGACCGAATTTCTCCATCGCAACAGTCGTATCTGCGGTTGGCACACGTTCCCCAACAGATTTAGTATAAAACTGCGGCCTCGGTAGCGTTCTTGAATCTTCTTTAACGTATGTTTCGTCATCCATCAAAATGCACTGGTCGACATTGTCCAAAATGCAGCTGTACAGCTTTCGAGCCCTGGTTTTGGCACGAGACTTTTGTTCCGGAGTTTGTTTGGGCACTTTCTGCTTTTTGTACGTCTTCAAGTCATTCCTGCGCTTGATTCGTTGAATCATTCCGATGCTGGTCCTGAACTTCTTGGCTAGATCGCGAGTAGAGGCAGATTTGTTCCGTTGAATATAATCCACAACTTTTTGGTCCAAATCGGGGTTGCTGGAGCCGGGTTTCCGGCCACTTCTTGGTAAATCCTTGAGGGAGCACTCCTTACCAAACTTTTCGATGATGCGTTTTACACTTGCCGGGTGAACATTTACTCTTTTCGCAATCTGGTTGTAAGTAACACCCTTTTCGGTGCACCAAGTGTGCAGAATTTTCTTATTAGTCTCAAATTCAATTCGCGACATTTTGAATACAACTTTATCAACGGAAATGAATGAACCGAATAATCATTTTTGACATGTAAACAAAGCAAATGGCGCTTACACGCTAAAAATATATACAGTAGTTTATGCGTAATAACGCATCGAATGTTTATAACTACTTTTCGATACACTCCTTAATACCCTTCTATTGATGTAAGAAGGGTAAAAACGAAGCTGTGATTTTTCAGAGGAATAGGTGAAGCCATGATCATTTGCCCATTCAGAAATGATGTGAACTTCAGATTGCATTCTTTTAAGACCTATTGATTTGAGTCTATGGAATGTGAGTATGGTTTTGTCGTTATGGCGTAAAGGATGAAAACATAAGGAGGGATATTTTTGATTCCTCTCAATTGCATGCAATTAATGGGAAGCTGGAGGGAACCCTTTTCCACATGATTTACAGATTTAGTTAATTATCACTTCACGATTTTTGAGACTAAAAATCACAAACAAAACAAAGCAAACAGCGCTCAAATTGCTAACCAATGGATGCTGAATCTCTGATCTGTCAGAAAGCTTTTTATACAGCGGCCCATGCGACATTCGATTCCCAAATCCTCAAGGGACTTGAGTATGAAAAATCGCCAACAACGGTCGTATACATTTTACAGATCAAGAGGCACAACGTCACCATGCATTCCCATCTCCATGTGAGAGTAAATAATATCCTCAAGCTCAGTGAGGTAATCTTCGGTCGATTTATGTGGGCGGAAAGCAAACTGTCGATTGTCGAGGAAACCATGAGATTCCATAAGAGTCATGAGTCATTGGTTGACCATCTGCTCGAGAATCTTACCAATTCAATTCAGAAGGGTGATGAGCCGGAAATTGTTTTCACTATTTCTATCCTTGTCGGGTTTGGGTGACGGAATGATCAGAGCTTCCTTCCAGGATTAAGATATTTCGCCATTTTTCCATATGTTGTTGAACAAATATAGAAGTGTGTTTTTCCTGAGAGGAACATTGAGAAGAAGGTATACTCTAGGTTCGTGACAGAATCAAAACAGGAAGGGGATGCTTCTTAAGAGAATGTTTGTGATAGGAAATGATCAGGACAATTTAAGGAAGATGAGGGTTTGGCGAAATTGTCAACAAGGTGTTCGAAGGTATTGGAAGGGTCATCTATGCTTTGATTGTTTACACGGATCCTGATTGATTGTCTGCTTCTGCTCCCATTCAATCTATGGACCCACAGTTCCTTGGAGGTGCTTTTAGGATTAATGGAAGAAAGTAATTGATCCCAACTATCTTGCTTTCCCGTTTGATTGCAGCCCTTGCAGCGTTTTGTTATTTTTTTGTAGCATAGGGTGCCTGCAATTAACTGTAAATTCTAAAGATGACCCATGTAGTGCCCACCTCAAAACGGTAACCGTGGCTTGACCAGTTATCAGAGGCCCTTTTGACCTTCGAAAATTTAAAACAGTTAGTTGTAGACCTCCTGGTTGGTATCCCGTTTGTTTAAATATTTATTTTTGTATTGTTCTCCGATTGTAAAGATAAGATTTTTTATTTTTGCATATTATCTATCTATACATATTAAAATGAAATGCTGTCCGTTAGTGACAGCATAACTCACGAACGACACAATGGCTTTTCTTGATTTCTTTTTTGTTTGATTCGTCTTGGCTTCCAACAGGTTTATATGAAGCAAATATTAAAAATATTTACTGGAAAATGAAAAAAGTCATCAAAACCAAATTATGATTTTATATGGGAATATCATAATAAGCTAGCCAGCAAGACCATCTTCCGATTTGTAAGTAGGAACCGTTGGAAACTATTATAATGGTTTCGTAATTAACAAAAAAAAAACGAGAGAGGAGAGAATCACTGATTGTTACTCAGAACCTTTGGAAAAGATGTACAAAAAAATGATAATACACTAGAGTCGCTTATTTCGCAATTTTTTACGGGGTTGTCGGAATTTGACGTGGTTTGCGGAAAAATGCGCGGTTTTTGTTATTCATACGAGTAGCTACCGTTCACTTAAATTTGATTAAAAACGCGTCTCAAACCTAACTTTCATCGCATTTTACGAAGTTTAGTTTTTTGTAAATTACGGGTTAAAAACGGATTTAGGAATTAACTTGGTTTTTTACGTAGTTTTTTTCCGTCGCACTCATTCCTGTGTAAAAAGTAACTTCAGTGTAAACGATATATAGCGTGTAGATGAACGTATAAACTGGAACGTTTGTATTAGAGACTTTTTTTTATTTGTATTAGGCTCTTAAGCCATAATCCACCCACGCAAACCAATACCAAAATCATGTAGGGAAAAGTTTCTCTACACGATGATGCTATAGATTTGTGTGTGTAGCCTATGGCTTGCGAGAAAAATGGCTCAGAAGTGTATGTTTACAAATGTTGATGGGCCCTATTCTATAGTTGGTCGAGAATTGGAGTGAAGGCCAATGGAAAGTGAAGGTATTAGTTTATGTCTTCTGTGTTGAACTGGACTTGGTTACATTAATATCGTTCGCCGTGTGATTAATAGTACATCAGGATGGTGAAAACGACGATATTACTAGAAATTTAAAAGACACTAATTAAGTTGCGATTTCAGTTAAATTCAATTAGTATTGTTGTACAATGCCTCCAACTAGACAGAATAATATCGGTCGGCTGCTAGCTTAGCAAACTCTCGAATGAGACAACGGCGTGCAACTCAAACTGAATTGGATCGACAACGGATTTCACAGGCTCGAATGATGTTGAGTGAAGAAGAAAGAGCAGCTCAAAATTCAAGCGATAGGTTAGAAAGAAGCGCAATCGGCAAGTATCAGAGAGATCGGGTAACAATCGTGCCCAACATAATCTTATAAATCGATTACGAAGACAAGCCTAGATTCCACAAAATCTTCAACGGCCTGCCTTTGGTTGATGAAAATGCGAATATATCAACCACCATTGGATCAATTAGTGTAGTTTGTTATCATTGTAATGCATTGAAGTTCCCAAATGAAACACCAGAGCCTTTGCGCTCATTGGTGTCTGGATCAGGAAGTGGTTCTTAACATTTTCTGCAAAACATCCAGAGCTGTAATGGTTGTTTTAAAATGACTTCGTTTGGCGCAACGCACATAATAATATTGAAAAGTTTTCTTGGACAGAGTTTAAAAATTAGTAAATTATGAAATTGTGAAACCGTCTACGTGACAGGTCAAATTTACCAAAAAACAAGTTCAACGATACCAGCGACAGACGCAGACCATACATTTCTACAGATTTATTTCAAGGGAGATTTACTCAAAATTATTCCACCATGAAGCGGGACATTGTATAACAATTGCAAACGATGCTTCATGAGCCCAATGGATTGATTCAAATGTTCAAGGCTACTCTAGATCGATTGCCATCTAACAACCATAAGCTTGCGATTCGAGCTAATACCTTCTCTAGCTAATAGTAGAACAACGTCTGCCGGGTCAGCTAGTATATATATATGTATATATATATATATATATATATATATATATATATATATATATATATATATATATATATATATATATATAAATATATATATATATATATATATATATATATATATATATATATATATATATATATATATATATATATATATATATATATATATAAATATATATATATATATATATATATATATATATTTATATATATATATATATATATATATATATAAATATATACATATATATATATATATATATATATATATATATATATATATAATACATATATATATATATATATATATATATATATATATATATATATATATATATATATGTATAAATTTGTTAAGGCTACGCATGCAGCAACTTTGCCGGAGTAACTGGGTATAAATTACCAGGATACCAAACTAAAACCACGTTAGAGTGTAAGTATTCGCCCGTATCGTCGTTCCGTCATCGATTTTGTTATCACTCCTGTCATCGTTCGGGAATCATCGTCACCTTCGTCATCCATGTATTGTGAGGTGTTTCAATGATGGTGTCGCTTCAATTTAGCTGACTCATCGTTCGCTATAAAAGCGGCGGTCGAATAGGGTCAAGGGTCCTTCTTTTAAAACTTTCCGGAGGAGTGAAGTCAGAGTGTCGGTATACGGAATAGTACGATTAAAACTATCCGTTCAAAGTTCCATCAAAATTAATGTGTGAAGGTGTTTTTTTAAACCGCATCATACATACTGTTAAGTGTTTTCACCTCAAACGTATTTCAAAAGTGCAGGCCGACATTGGGAACCACCACGAACAGGTAGAAAATAGTGCACCAAAATTTTAAAAGTTAATTTTATCTGTGCTAGTCTCATGTCGACCGTTAATGCACAAGATGAAACCAAGCGAGCAGTGGTGTGAACAATTAAACTGCAGTAGTGCAGTGGTCGAGCGAACAGTAAAAGTGAATAAAGAACAGTATGTCGTCAAGTCTGTGGCTGTCTCGCTCAACAATGGTGCATGCTCGCTTGGTAGACCACTGAACTTTTTGCGCGCGCGTTTCGGTACCACTCCCCGGACTTGGAACTATGGCCTCCGTCAATTTTGGCCAAACCGACTGTGAAGTGATTCCCTAGTCAAGTGTGGGAACATGTGAGGCCTAAAGGAACCCCGAAGAATAATAATAATAATAAAAAGAAGGAGAATTCGTGAAGCCGCCATGTACGCAAAAAAATCTTGCTTTCTGCCATTTTGTTTTGTAATGTCCGCCGTTTCACCAGAACATTGGGATGAAAATTTTCCCCATGTGAAATTTCTTCTAGGAGAACCGACCGTGTATACGACCCTGAATGGCAAGGTAGGTAAAGTACTCTTTACACGGCCTCTCCAATAACCGAGCCATACCCTATATAGTTAATTATTTCCAAATACTATCAGAATAAAGTTGTGCTTTACTCGAAGTAAGCGCGAATTTCGAATATAGCATTTGCTCTGTTAAAAAAAATCTTGTCTTTCTTAAAGATTGCTGGTAAAATTGTCTGAAAATCAATACGGGAAGATGTTTTACGATTCCTTCAACGAGGAGTATGTGGATGAACAGGATGAACAGAATCACAATAAGTCTATTCTATTTACCAATATTACAAATACGCTAACCATACGCTATTTTCATTCTTTTCAGGTGAGGATACTGAAAATGGAAATCAGAATCCAACAAGCAGCAAAACTACCGGCAAAAAAACTGCTGATGATGCAAAGTTTGTGGAGATTTTGGCATCCTTTGGAAAAGGCGAAGCAGCAAAAGACATGTCCGTTCAGCAAGTGACGAAGAAAATGATCAACATGGACCCGAAGCAGACTGGAAACCTAAAAATTGTTCTGAACGAATTGGAAAGAAAGTTTTTCCAGGTGATGGAAGGCGTTGTGTTAGTTGTGCAATAAACTTAGTAAATTCTACGAACACTTTTCAAATTGGCTTTTCTGTTGTGATTTGAATTTAAACAATTTTGTAAATCAAACAATGCAAATTAATCGTTGCCACAAAAATATTTATTTGTTACTTTGTATCACCAGATACCAGATACTTCATCCTTTGTATATTTGATAATGCTTTTCCTTAAATTTCAGAAGATCTCTCAAAAATGTATGTGCTACAAAGTTCACATTTTTTTCGGAAATGTTGCTTGAAGCTATCATTGTTTCCTTCTCGTCGTGTTTCATAAACTGGCTTTTGTCATATCGACGTGAGTAGATGCTCAAGTAAATGGTTTGACGTACGCATTTGCGCTTTTAAAGCTTGTACTCAGTTTATTCATATGACCTATTGTCAGACGTATTCAGGTAAAAATCTAAGTAACTTTTCATTGAAAATGAAATTTGTCATCCAACGCCAGTGAAGCCAGTTTCAACCCTGATAATAAACGAATGCGATTCATAGAAGGAATGCAAAATCCATACATGGATTTGGCTGAAAATAGAAAAAAGAAGAAGAAGGCTTACATCTCAGTTGGCAGAACATGGCAGCGGAAATTTCGCAAGAGAAGAGAGTGGTTAACATGGGTGAATTTTATGACCAGATTGTACTTAGCTATCATGTTGCTAGGAAACGTACTATCATTCGAAGGAACTAGATTTACTTCATTCGATTGCGGCGGTGACCCTGTTGTAGTAGTTTATCTCTCAAAAGGTATTTGAGTGACTACGACGGGAGATGAACCAGTCCAGGGCCGAAAATCTCGATAATCAAGGAACTTAAAAATAAACTATTCAATTGCGGTAAACCAGTTGTTAACTTAATGAGTTGTTTGTTGTTGGATGTTGCGTCTTTCATACCACCCTCAAATAATTTAAACTATTTTTTTTAGCATTTCAAGCTTATTGCTTTCACAATTTGTTCATTGCTTGCTCTCAACTTAGTGTTCTAAATGCACTTCCACAGTTATTAGTTGGGAGCTTTGCCAGATACTATTTTCGCATTAGCATGATTGTGTGGCAAGTACCCTAAGCCCAGAGAGCCGAGAAATTTTCCTTTACGAAAAATTCCTAGACCAGACCCAGTCATCTCCAGCATGGCATTGCTTTTCCTTTACCGACTGAGCTAAGGGCGGACTTAGAGAGGCTATTGCCTCGAAAAAACTCGCCATCGATATCCAAACTACTTGGTGTTTATAAAGAAGATAAACCACGTACTCATTTTTGAAAGACTTTTCTTCATACATTTTTTGTATGGAGCATTCCATAGTAAATTCCATCGAATCTTAACGTTCCTATGCCAAATTTGGGCTAAATCGAGCATGGTTTAGGGATGCCCCAAATCGATCAACATTTTGAATTATCTAGAACCATTTTTCAGATTAGTTAACGGAGAAATTGATGTAGTTGTTAGGGAATGTTCATTATAGTGTTTCATTTCCTGATATATTCCCCAAAACAGGATCTTATAATTGGTGTGTGCTGCTTCATTGAGGTGGTGCTTTCAGTCAAAATAATTGGCTTATCATTTTAAAGCTTTGTTTTGAAAATTTTGATAGAAAAAACCCCTAATGGCACACATAATGCCCTTTCAAAGTGTTACCCTGAAACTGCTACCTGCCTCTTCAATTAGATTTATTAACATTTTGTTTCATCTGCAATTTAATAATAATAATGATTTAATAAAAATTTAAACTTACAACATGTAATATCCACTTGTTGTCGTGTGCAAAATAAGAAAAAATAAACACTCATCAGCAGTTAAGTGCTTCTAGTATAACAACAGAGAAAAGTCAATTTAAAAAAGTGTCAATCCTGGGTGTGATCGCCCAGCGACAAACTCTGTTCTTTGTTTAAGAGCAAAGCGTTACATCTAAAGGTTTATTCATTAGGGTGTATCTAACAGTGAGAGACTTTCTTTATCTTCTCTTTTATGCATAAATTAATAGCATACACGTCTTTCGTTATTTTATTTGCATAATGTGCTTGCCAGTATTATTGTCATTCAATCAGTACAAAAAAATCCATGGAAAGTTTTATAATGGCACTGTAATAAATGAAAGAGAACAAGAGATAATCTCTCATTGTTAAATTCGCCCTATTGAAAAAAGTTTTCAGAGATATAATGGATACCTGACAGTATTCATTTCGAGCGTAAAATCGTTCGCTTCATACAAGCTGGCTACAGACATGGCTTTTAAATCGTCCAATCCACGTGATACATTCAAACTTTCAAACACTTCACGAGCTTCATGACCGTCGAATGGTCGATAAATATTGTGTTTGTGTGTTTTCTCTGCATCCTTGTTGAAGAAGGTGTATAATTTTTCCTCCGGCAGTGGAGACGATGTGATTGGTTCTAAAACAACAACAGTAACATTAGTAAGTCTAATAGATTTGAAAACATCAAGCCTTTATTTAATTGAATTTGTCTGTTCGGCAGACTAAGAACAATGGTCCTATCAAGTCTTTAGTTCAAATACGACTGTGCCGGTTGCCGAGAATTGATCGGCTACCACGCTATTAGCAGAGGTAATTCGATAGATTTTTCATTGATGTCTGACAACGTAAACAATGTTTTTTTCCGTACATTTCTCATTATACAGAGCCTAAAGAGTCTGAAAGAGTGTGATGGATTTATGAGGCAAATTTTCAATGAGAAATTCGCGGTAGAAGCCATTCTTTACGTTTGTCATTAGGTTTAATGAAAAATCTTCGCCGAATTCTGCATTTTGGCAATGACAGAAATCAGCTGAGCTGACTCAGAAATGATATGACTGGGTACAAGAGCAATGTTCTTAATGTCTACCACAGACTAATAATACGGCACATTATAACCAATATCTAATATTCATTTGAACCGGAAAATATGGCATAGTCAAATTGTACGAAATTACTACTTAAGTTGGCCTTTAACGATTTTGTTGTAATACATACCCATTAAATCCGCCGGAGATTTTCTTAAGGAGCTTAATATGCCTTTTCATTTGACACTTCGACAAAGATTTATGATTAGGGCCTAAACGTAAACAATGGCTTTTTACGCTTTTTACGCTCTCGTCATTGAAAACTCGCATAGTCAATCCACCACGGTCATTTCGAAGAGAAAAAGTTCACCTATCCGATAGAATTGGACGCTTACATGGGTTGCCTTTGTCCCACGGGAAATTTACGGAAGAAGCCATTATTTACGTTTGTCAGTTAGGCTCTAATGAAAAATATTTATCGACTTTCGAGTATGCATTAAAAAAGTCCTCTGCCAAACCAACAGGAATTTTCGAGCAGGAAAAAACGTGCATCCTATGTTTGAGGTTCGGAACTACCTCGAGTAACAAAATATCCAGCAAAATAAAATAAATTCATGATAGCTATATACAATTTGAGCCTGCTTAATGGAGGAATCCAGGTTGAAAACAGAAGAAGACACCGAGTGGTGATAAATCTGACAGCTCCCATGTTAAAGAATAGGACGAACATAATAAAATGCTTCTAAAAAGATCAAATGAAATTCTAATTATATCGCATATCGGATACTTAATGTCTATAGATATATTCACTCAGCCAAATAATCTTAAGAATTTCATAAGGAACGATGCTATGGAATTTCATAAGGCTGACTTATGAATGGGTTTTGTTTCACACGACGTTGTTCTTGTACGCCTTTAAGCTTTCTTTTCTGATATATACTAGTGGGCAAGTCACTGAACCCATAACCCCAACATTCAAGGTTCGAATCCCGGATGCTCCATATTTTTATTTTTTCGACATCATTATATTTCATAAGATAAATTAATAAAATTCATACTGATTTCTTATAGCAAATAATTATAATGCAATCTTATGAATATCGAAAGTTTATTTTGCTGAGTGTTATAGTCACCATGGTTCCAACCTACTATGAGAAAAATTCTATCGTTATACCAACAATTATATCATGGTCTGGATGACTATTGCATATAATGGTTACAATAACAATGAAAATGGTGGAATTCACCACGTTCATGGAATTTTTAACTATGATCATGGCGTCAAGGACTATTCCGACATTATGGCAAATGTTGGATCAACTATTCTTAATGGTCGCTTTGACCATGATACTAGTCGGTGAAGTGCACGGCAGCATTTTGGTATTTTTTCGAGTTGTTGCTGTGTATATTTTGGTGCACGCTGACGTTTCCGATAGATTACGTTATGTTTTCTCAAAATCCGATGGAATGTCATGTTTGAAACCTGAAATTTTCGTGCTAATTTGCGTGTTTATTGACCAACCTTGTTTTCAGCGCTTGACAGCAGTGTTTTCGTTTTTCTGGCACTCAATTTTGTTGGGCGACCACTTTTCTTTTTATTTTCCGGTTCTTTACCATCATGACAATCTTTCAAAATACGGTATATTGTTGATTTTGATATTGGCTCGTCTTTGAACACGCTCAAAATTTCACTTGTACTAAGCCGTCCAAAAAGGTTGGCGACTTGTGCTCGTAAATCCAGCTTGAACGATATTTTTAATGGAAACAACTGCGCAATTTGAGTTTGACAGTTCAGTAGGAACACAGATGAACGTGACAAGTACATTGGTTGACATATGTATGTTTGTTAATGCTGCCAAATAAACGCCTGAAAGTATTCCCAGGACTTATGTTACACATGTTAGCAGTTAAGGCTTGCCCACAATAGGTACGGAAAACTTTCAAATTCATGCAAACGCACCCGCAACGTATCAATTGTGGGCCAGCCCTTGGCTCTGGGGGTTAAATCTAGACAAAATAGTCGAACATTTGTAAAAATTGACTTCTAGCGTATTTATCTGAGATCTGCTGGCTCCCACAAACAATAAATAGCACCAGAAAAAGATTTAGGGACTTATTACATTTCCGCCGGAAGTGGATATAGATGTTAGCAACCTGGCATTTCCAGGAAATTTGCAGTTTAAGTCATTGTTTACAATTGTTACTTTCGATCTTTTGAAGATTTTGTCTAGAAATTTAGAATCAAGATCACGAAAAGTCTTACACCAGCTTATCAACCATTGAAAAATCTTGATTATAGATTTTGAATCAACACTCCATCATTTTGCAATAAATCTTCAAAATCTACACGCTAAGATCATTTTACCTAAATATGGATGAAGAATACCCATAATCACGAAAATTGCACATACTCATTCATGGGTATGTTACTACTTACCCATATTTGAGAATTTTTTCCCATACAAATTGACTTGAATATATGTAAAGTCAACTTTACTTTTATTTTAATTAGTATGTGCAATTTATTAAGATTATGATCAAACTGAGTAAACTGAGGTTACGCGAGTATAGATCATTGCACGGAATGTATTAACCTCACTTTTGTGACCGTCCAGGGAGCTTGTTTACAAGGTTTTAGAATTCGAACCGCCCTAACGAAATTTTTATTGGCTTTTTCCTGGTTCTGTATAGTTAGATTCAGAAAATGATGTAAAAATGTGCACCGGTGTCTGTTTTCCGGCTATTTTACTCCAATCGTAATAAATTTAGAACACAAAATCTCAAACGATCTTACCGAAAATGCTCCAAGTCCGCGTAAACAAGCTCCCTGAACTGTCAAAACTGCATTGATGACGACATAGTGCAATGATCTATATCAATATTTCTAGACAAAATAGTCAAAAGGTCGAAAGTAACAATTTTAAACTATGACTTCTAGCGTATTTTTCTGGGTTCGGCTTGCTCCCACGAACCAAATAGCAACAGAAATAGATACAAGGAGTTATAACCTTCCCGTTGGTAGGCAAGGGGCTGGCGAGAATTCATTTTGCTTTAGCCAACATCTCCAACATCCAAACATCAAAAGATTCATTATTTGTAAACAATACTGCCACTCGTGCCCGTAGGAACAAACGTCAGACGGGCCTTATTCAAATAAGGCCCGTGATATGTTGCATACTGTCAAACGCTAGTAACAAGGATAGGGTTGCCAGGCCCCTGTTGGTAGGGGATGTAGATGTTAGCAACCTGGCATTTCTAGGAAATTTACGTTTTAAGTCATTGTTTACAAATGTTACTTTCGACCTTTTCACGATTTTGTCTAGATTTTTTCTATAAACTAATGCCTTGTTCAGACTACCAGCTAGTAACATAATACTATAGTCACTAGATTCATAGTCTGGCGGATACAACGACGGGAGCCAATTTGAACTGTCACTTGGCGGAGCCAATCGAGCATATCTAGAGTAATTCATGTTCATGGCCTAAAAGCCATTTGTAAATAATGACTTTAAATATCGATTTCTCTTGAATCTTAAATCACTCTCGTGAAATAAAAGCAGCATTTGGTTGAAGAATGTTAGTTCTACCATATGGAGTAGTAGGATATAGTGGGATTCTCGTGATTCGTGAGAAATCAACGTTTAAAGTCATCGTTCGGAAATGGCTTTTAGGCCCTTAACATGAATTACTCGAGATATGCTCGATTGGCTCCGCCAACTGACAGTTCAAATTGGCTCCCGTCGTTGTATCCGCCAGACTATGAATCTAGTGACTATACATAATACAAGGGTGTTTTGAAAAGTATCTACAAGGAAAATCAGCGCCAACATTTGATTAGGGCGAATCTGCTTTTATGAACAAACATTTTGTTTGCTAATTTATCGGAAGTACAATACAGTTCCTTCAAATTGAATAAATCAGCGGATAGAGATAAAGCTCCCCTTTCTTAAGAAGTGCTTTATTTGTATTTGTGACCTTTTGCTCAAGGAAAATGACTACGAAAGCCATTGTTTACAAAAGTAGATTCACCCTAATTTAATGTTGGCGCTGAAATGTAATTAAGACAATTAAGATAGCCTTCCCGCTCAAACAACCTCTCTTTCACTTGTATTACTGTCCCTTTTTTTTCTAATGCCTTGTTCAGACTACAGGCTTGTAACATAATGCAAGAGTGTTGAGAAAAGCATCAACAAAGAAAATGTCATCAAGATAAGCTTGTAGTACACTGTTTGTCCAATAGCCAAATATTTGGCATAGGCAGCTAGGGGAACCCCCCTTGTCACGTTTTTTGTATGGACAATCTAATTTTTTTGTATGGATCGTCACGTTTTCCCAAACCCCCCCTCCCCCCTTACTGCGTGACATAATTAATGGACCTTCCCTAGACAGCTGACAGATATCATAGATGTTTGTCAGATGCCTATCTGCCTATGACAAATATTTGGCTATTGGACAAACAGTGTACTACAAGCTATAGCCTTGTATTATGTTATGCCTGGGACAGACATACAACGTACAGCGTTGTACGAACTGTCAAATACTTTAATCCAGTACTAAAAAACGCGTACTAGACTAAAGCGGGAGCCACAATGGTCCGTGAGCGTTGACTTCTCCTTCAGCGTCAATGCATCCGTCAATGTAAAACTGTTGACGGATACGGTGACGCACGTATGCACACAATGTTGCGTTGCGGCTCTTGTTTACATCAGTGTTACCTCTTTTGTTCGGTTTACGGATTTCGATTTTTATTGTTGCTGTTAATTGTTATTTTGTTTATTGCAATATTTTCCGAGTAGGTTTTAGTTGTAGTTATTACTTTTACGAATTATTTTATCGGATCGGGTGAGGAAATTGAAGACGTTTGTTTGTTTGAGTTGTTTCTGAGGAAGACGAATTGCTCTATTTTCATCACAACACATATTATGGTTTCAGTTGAAAATCGAATTTATCGACTAGCGACAATCGATTTCACTCACGTTCTGTACGTTATACCTAATGTCGGAAGTAGTGCGCTGTACAGCGCATCTGATGCGCCATATAGCGCACTACTTCCGACATCAGGTAAAACATACAGAACGAGAGTAAAATCGATTGTCGCTAGTCGATAAATTCGGTTTTCAACTGAAACCATAATAAATCATATTTTTTGAGAACTTCGTTCAAGCATATCTCTGGAAACAGGAATAGGATTCTAAAGCCATTTAATAATGTTCTATAGGATTTTGCTTTCGGTTTGGTTTGGTTCTATGGGATTATTGTGCCTTCGGTTTGGTGGATGTTTCATTTGATTCCGAGAGACACGCATCCTGTTGGTAAGAAACAGGCATCCCATTATTCTATTGATTTTTGTTACACTCACGCATATACAAACAGACGTTTTCCGATATTGACGTGATAGGTCGATTTTCCGAAGGATTATACCCTTCTTTTATAAGAAGGGTAAAAATGTCTTACTCAACACCCCCACCCACCCCTAGGTGCTAACCTAATTATTGAATGGCCTCCTAGCCGATTCGGAGATAATATTTCCAATCAAATTACACATTTTTAATTTTTGTAGATTCGTATCTCTTGAACCACTTAACAGAGTTTAAAGAAAAAATAACTATGACAGACCAAAGTCTTTCATTGCGATCCGGATCCAATTGCCCATCGGTATTACCTATCAATCATTTTGTTGAACTACCTCAAATCTCAGCGCCTCATATTCATCAATCATACTGTTAACCTTAGTCGTGAATTCAACCTCCAATGACCGGGCCACCTGTGGCGGAAGTTGTTCCAACTGACAGGCAAGATAATTGGCAAAGTATTCATGCTTTGATCGCTTGATTCCCAAGTTCTCTCTGCGCTCCTGCACAGTATCCAGAAGGTGTTCCATCCGGGAATCAATCGCATCTTGTTCGCGCTTCCGTCGACGAGTTGTGTCTAAGCGATACGTTGAGATACCTGCGGGTGTCGGCGTGGTGACGGAATTTTCGTCATCGTTGGGATCAGACTCTAAGCAGATTTCATTCACTTCTTGAGTGAAGATCTGTGCCTGTGACTCGGCTTGTGAGTTGATCGTGGATGAATAATTAGAAGAAGTGCTGCAAAATAATGCTATCGTTTTCATTTACCACACCAGAGCAACAAACTACATAACTCACGGTCTTGCTTCCATATGTGCGCCGTGGAATGTAAGTTCATTATAAAGTGGCCACCCAGGGCTAGAGCCAGCCCCAGCTCCGGAACGAGATTCTTCATTTAATTTGCGGGTCAAACTGACAAAACGATCCCGCAAACTTCGCCATCTGACCTTAATTTTATCGACTGAAATGTAATGGTTTAGGTAAATAAAGCTTTCCGTAAATTAAGTACATAATCATACTTACCAGGTTTATTCAGCTGCTCTGCAATCGATTCCCAAACGGCATCTTTTTTTATAGGCGTTCTTGTATTCTTTTGAAGACTTCACGTACAAGCACGGTTTCTCTTTCACAAGTAAAATCAATTTTTCTTCGTCATTTTCAAACATCAGCAAATTTACCAAACAAAGCAAGTGCGAATCAGAAATGACGCATGACGCTGCGTTGAATTTGATTTTTTTCAAAGTTTAGCACAGCGTCGTCGTTTTAGTACATGAGTGCGTTCAACGCAACGTATCATTGTGAGTTGTGGCATTGAAAATCATTAATTCAAATCGAGCTGTCAGTTGACGCTGACGGAGAAGTCAACGCTCACGGACCATTGTGGCTCCCGCTTAAAGGAGTACAACGCTGTACGTTGTATGTCTGTTCCAGGCATTACAACGCTGTAGTATGAACAAGGCATAACGAGAAATTTACCCAATTTCCGCAAAAAATGCACACAAAAAATAAATCTTGTTTTATTAAAAGTTTTGCGCTATACTTCTGAAAAGTATATATTTTTCATTATATTGAAAGTAAAATTATCTACAACCAAAGTTCTTCGTTTGATTTGAAAGTGTTATGTTTCGGTTCAGTGTGTAAATTTAAAAGTGATTTCTTTTACCATGAAAATTGTAGAACTGTCAAATCCACCAACCCAAAAAGCAGGTTTACCTGTAAAAGTCGTCCTGTTCTTTTCATCCGTCCGGGAAAACATACAAGCTGCTCACGGATATTGTTCTAATTTATGTTTGCTTAGTGAAGGGATTTGTCGAGGATTTTAAGGTAAGACTCGGTGGTTTATGTTCCTTGGAAATTGATTTCGAAGTTTAAGGGTTTAAGCCTTACAGTAATACGCTCTGACGGATTACTCCTTTCACAGATTACAACAGCTCGCCGGACAACCTAATAAGATCCAAACTACGAATCCGTCCATCAATTCGTTCTCGAAGTCCGATTTCTCCGCCGCACTCAGGCAAATGCACTTAAGAAATTCAAAATGATAAACTTATGAAAACCCAAAACCGAAGGAATTTTTTGTTTCATAAGTCACTTATGCGTTTCATATTAGACGCCTTGGTTTTCACTATTTGGACGTAAGCCATTCATGAGTCACGAATATGAAATTCATAAGGCTAGTTTTGAAAATCGCCAGTGTTTATTTGAAAAAAAAAATCAACATCATCATTTCTGCGCCTGCGCTAAAAAAGCAAGATGGAAACAAACATGACTCCGTCGAATCGGTTGTAGCCGTCGGTTGTGCGATGTGTTTTTCGCTCGTTTGGTGTGAATTTTTATCTTATATTATTATAATTTGTTTGATTTATTTTGGGTAATCCGCATCTTACCCTTTTTACTTTTTCTACTACAGAAGTAAGTATAATTAAATGGCTTGAATTGTTTTCACTGTATTAAGACTTCTTATTTTCAACGGTTTATTAAAGGAAACAATTGCATTTGCCGGTTACCCCTTGCTGCTTCCGAGTGTCAGCGTCGGAAATGTTGCTAAACTGACTACCGGTTTGCTGATCTACCTCCTGAAGCTGGAGAAAATCGGCCTCCTCTGGTATCCGGCCTTAAGGGGAAGCTTAGTGCCCAAAATTGAATTGAGCAAAACAACCGTCGAAAAACTTATTATAATAAAAATTTAAAATTGGAAAATTTGATTCAGCAAGAAGGGTCTGATCTCACCATAGGTAAATAAATAAGGGGTTTTCGTTTTAGAAATATCATTTTTCAAAAATAAAAATCATGTAAATTTCAGTCATTTTTTGTCGTTGTCTGATCTAGTTGACGATAATAGGCTAAGACAAACGATAAGTCCTGCCGAATCCGTCATTTGCCCTATTGTATTCCATAAAAATACGTTTTCAATTTCATGCAAAAATATATAAATGTTATAATTATGCTTTTTGTTTTCCATAAGCGTGCCTACTAAAATTCATAATGCGGACTTATAGGTGTCTGATTTCTTAATTTAAAAATTCATAAGGCAGCCATATGAATTATGTTCTACATTGTTTTGATTTCTTTTCCAATGCCTTATGAAAAGCTTACGTTATGATTTCATCCAGAAAATCTGTTTCATAAGGTACCGCATTGAAATGCATAAAAATAACTTGTGACTGAACTTCATAAGGGGTTTTATTGAATTTCTTATGTGCATTTGCCTCAGTGCGGGTTTGACACTCCTCCGGCCGATACAGAAGCGAAGACGCCTTCGATGTGCGAACTGGAAACCGCCGGCGTCAATGACTACTATAAAGCCTGATTTTTTCATGGCAATTGTGTGAACCGTCGTCGTGCAGTATAAATTTATTAATTGGTTTTATATGTGTGTGTTTGGGAATGCTGTTTACAAAACAAAAAAATGTTTCATGAATTATATTCGACTTTTATTAAAAATCAAATAAGTTGCAGGCAAACAGCTGTCTTATTAAAATTTATAATGATTCATTCAAAAGAACAAACAATTTATGTAAAACTATTTTTATTTCAATTTTACAACAGCTTTCTCTTATTAGTTTCTAGTTTCTAGTTGAAAGTTCATTTTGAAACAAAAATAATTTGCTTTCATTTTCAACGATTCCACGGTTTCAATTTGACAGTTCTACAATTCGTTTTGAAAGTTGCAACTTTTAAATAAACCGAGCAGAATTTTTTTGATTTGAAAGTTTGAACGCTTTTGTAGTGAAAGCTAGCCGCTTTCTACGAAAAAGAACCAACTCAACTTTTCAATTGTAGCATTGTTTTTTTTAATTCTAACAATCATTATTCTATGTGTGTGATCATGGTAACAAGGACTATTCCGACATTATGGCAAATGTTGGATCAACTATTTTTAATGGTTGTTTGACCATGATCATTGTCCGTTCAAAATCACTATACTGCAATAGTCATCCTAACCCCCAATAATGGTAAAATTGACTATCAAATTTGTCTCTGTGTAGAAACATAAATGCAGTTTGTGTGACAAATGAAAAGTATGTGTGGCCACACATGTGGTTATATGTACAAATAGGAAGTATGCGTTGTTACAAACTCGGTAACAAATTGATATCATATGTCAATTATATTGCAAAAAATCATAGATGGGACACATTGTTGTTATCATTGCTTTTTTCATCAGTGTATAGTTGCCGTTTATAAGCTCAGCCATAGGTGAATATCGATTTAAGGCCAGTATCGCCCTAAAAATTAAAGAGGTTACGGAATTTCTTTCAATATTATCAAGCGGAATTTTGACAATTTTAGGATGTAGAAGGAGATGTTCGCTCATCACCATGAGGCACCAATAGTGAACATCAATGTTTTTGGCTAGAATGAAAGATATGAAGAGAAAGTGTTGAAAGTTCCGTCAGAGTTCGGCAGGTAGGAAAATTAACAGATGTTTTTGAAAATTGAGCGAAAGGGCACGTATCCAATCGTACTCGAACCATGGACGTCAATCTTTGCCTAACATCCCACTGCGGGGTAGGTTGTAGCGACGGAACAAGTCCGCCACTTCAACAGGCAAAAAATGACGCATGGAAAGACGCTCATGTACCACTGTGGCTTGTATAGCTTCTTAGCGATCTATTGTGTGCACTCTGTTTACTGATGCGCACATGGGAGAGGAACTCTCTCCTTTTTTGGGTTTGTTTTGATTCGCAATGACTGACGATCACTACAGTTTTTTTCATCGTCTCCAACGTAGAGACCTCGGAGAGAAACATCGTGAAGCGATGCGATACTGGTCCCCAGCGATACTGGTCCCCAGCGATACTGGTCCCCAGCAACCTATGGGAAAACTGTAAAATGCAAACGCATCCGCAACGTATCAATTGTGGGCCAGCCATTAGTGTGAACTTTAATCCAGTTTGTTTTTATTTTTTTTTTTAGTGTACTTTACTCGGGCATATATCAAATTGTACCCATTCATGATTACTTTTCAGTTAGAGTGTATGATTATTTAATTTGCTCGTATACCACGCATGACATTACGATTGGCATTTCTTGCTTAACATTCCACGTGTTTCTCACGTCGTTTTCGTTTTTGCGGTGTGATGCCTACGTGTACACTAGCGGAAAACCCCTCTTAAAATTCATAAATTTGCCTTATGAACCTTCACCAGATCGTAAAAATCGGACTCCATAAGGTTCGTATGATATATATGGGGCTAATGTGATTTGCATAGCCTCTTGCGACGATTTGCATAGTTCATTTTTGTCGTATTCATAAATGTGCTTTATGAATTTTCGGGATAATGCTGGTGGGAAACAACCAAAGCGCATGAGAACATCAAAATGGCGTATCAGAACCAGAACGACGTTGAGGATTAAAAGAACAAAATATCGAAGAGCAATATTTGATCGAATTAGATCAGGAAGAAGTAAGTAGTAAACAGTTAATTTTGAATTCTTCTCCAATTTTTGTATGCCAACAGCTGCCGTACTATATTCAATGGGTTTATCCAGCCAGAAAACCGAAACTCGGTGAAAGATTAATTGAACAAGAAGTTTGTATCTAGAAGTGGCGTCATCAGTAAATATTCATTTTATGAAGAATTTGATGTTTGCATAAAAGCTTCGTTCATTACTGCTGATGACAGTATTTTACTTAAAAAAGAAAACATAATGCAAGTAGTAGCTGATTTCAGTTTTTGATTGGTACATTTTAGAAAAAAAAACGTAATTTTTGTTGTGCTAAGTTTCGTAGCGAGAAGAAATAACTTCATCTTTAGTAAAAATTGATTTTGTATAATGCTTAAATATCTTCTAGCCGGAATCCGGTCCACTCGCATCAGAGGCAAAATCGGCAGAACCGGACAACTAACCGGAACCACTGGAAACACCGCACATACTACTCACAGTGTGCAGTAATCAAATTTCTGCTGCTATACCGCTGCTGGTGAAGAGCGTTCAGGCGTTATTAAGGTAAATAGTAAACTTTCTTCTTATTCCCGTTCGTATTGCTTTGGGTGCATCAGTTTTATATAAAGCTTAATGTATTTATTGTGTGCGTTCGTGAGATGCGTTTTTAAGATGTTATCGTCCCAATCCGGAAAAACTCACTAGCGCCAAACGATTTCTCGTTCTGTATGATTGCAATGTGGCGCTTCTAGTGTAGTGTACAGCGAATCTGATGTGCTGCACATCGCACTAGAAGCGACACTTTGTTGCCATACGGAAAACCGTTTAATTTGATTTGCGCAAGTGTTTTTTCCCGGTTTTGAACTGCAACGAGAATACACTATAATCAACGTTATAACTGCAGCTAATATAAAGTGTGTTTTATGTATTTTATCTAAAAGTTGGAAACCGATCTACTATCAAATTGGGAATTGCAAGAAGCGAATCAGACTCCGGAACCGATTGAACAAGAGTCTAATGATCCACGAATATTCCGAAATCATAAAAGAGTCTTCAAAAATGAAGTCAAGGTATGTTTTACTATGTAGAAAATATAACGTACCAGAGATATCATCTTTTAAGTTATTATTTAATAATCGTCATGATTCCTCTTCATATGTTTCTTTCCTACTTATACTTATCATATGTACCCATACCACAGTGTCAAAGGTAATTTTTATACAATGACAGTAAAAGTGTTAGTATAAGTGATGAAAATACTAGGGAGGATATATTTTTAAGTAGATGAGAGAATTGAATAAAATCCTCTTAACACAAAAGAATATAAAATTGTCATATAATCTTTGATATTTCTACCTATTGACAACAAATTGTTTATGATTGACACAAAAATTCCGAAATTATGAAAAGAGATTCTTTTTTTACGATATAAATAAAAGTAATACAATATAGAAGCAATAAAAAAAAAACGCGAATGTATCCGAAGTGCTTTTTTCTATTCTGAAAGAAACCTGCATATGGATTGTTATACAACCGGTGTCAAAATATATAATTCCTGAGAATACATTACAATACAGAGCTAGAATAAGAGTTAATCAGACTGCAACAATATCCTTTCATCAACGTCCTCGCTTTCAAGATAAGATGACAGAAGCAGGTTTGGCTGCATTTATTTCACCTCAGAATGCATCAATAAAAACTTTCATCCTGAGGTGAAAAAAACAGTCAAACCTGTCTCATATAATCTGAATATTAAAATAAAATAATTGCCCCTATTGTGCAGTTTTAGTTTATGAGGAACAACTTAATTTATGAGTTGTTCCACACACAAAGAATAATGATTGTTAGAATTAAAAAAAAACAATGCTACAATTGAAAAGTTGAGTTGGTTCTTTTTCGTAGAAAGCGGTTAGCTTTTCACTACAAAAGCGTTCAAACTTTCAAATCAAAAAAATTCTGCTCGGTTCATTTAAAAGTTGCAACTTTCAAAACGAATTGTAGAACTGTCAAATTGAAATCGTGGCATCGTTGAAAATGAAAGCAAATTATTTTTGTTTCAAAATGAAGTTTCAACTAGAAACTGTTGTGCAATTCTAATAAGAGAAAGCTGTTGTAAAATTGAAATAAAAATAGTTTTACATAAATTGTTTGTTCTTTTGGATGAATCATTATAAATTTTAATAAGACAGCTGTTTGCCTGCAACTTATTTGATTTTAAATAAAAGTCGAATATAATTCATGAAACATATTTTTGTTTTGTAAACAGCATTCCCAAACACACACATATAAAACAAATTAATAAATTTATACTGCACGACGACGGTTCACACAATTGCCATGAAAAAAACAGGCTTTATAGTAGTCATTGACGCCGGCTGTTTCCAGTTCGCACATCGAAGGCGTCTTCGGTTCTGTATCGGCCGGAGGAGTGTCAAACCCGGTGTTCTCCGTCGTTGCCGTGGCGGAGAAATCGGACTTCGAGAACGAATTGTTGGACGGATTCGTGGTTTGGATCTTATTAGGTTGTCCGGCGAGCTGTTGTAATCTGTGAAAGGAGTAATCCGTCAGAGCGTATTACTGTAAGGCTTAAACCCTTAAACTTCGAAATCAATTTCCAAGGAACATAAACCACCGAGTCTTACCTTAAAATCCTCGACAAATCCCTTCACTAAGCAAACATAAATTAGAACAATATCCGTGAGCAGCTTGGATGTTTTCCCGGACGGATGAAAAGAACAGGACGACTTTGACAGGTAAACCTGCTTTTTGGGTTGATGGATTTGACAGTTCTACAATTTTCATGGTAAAAGAAATCACTTTTAAATTTACACACTGAACCGAAACATAACACTTTCAAATCAAACGAAGAACTTTGGTTGTAGATAATTTTACTTTCAATATAATGAAAAATATATACTTTTCAGAAGTATAGCGCAAAACTTTTAATAAAACAAGATTTATTTTTTGTGTGTAAACGTCAACAATCGGTTTGTGTGCACGGAACATTGAGGAACTTGCAAAGGAACTTGTTAACAAGTCGAACTCACAAATATACCAGAAAAGGCATGAATAAAAACAAGTATAAGTATTTTATTTTGATTTTTTTGCATTTATTGATTGATTATCATGAATATCACAAAATTGCAATCTACCAAACTGCTACATAATACTTATGACAGACATACAACGATAACCGTTGTACAAACTGTCAGATACTTTAATCCAGTACAGAAAAAGACGTACTAGACTAAAGGAGTACAACGCTGTACGTTGTATGTCTGTCCCAGGCATAATCTGTATGCAAAAATGGGTATATTTTCACCCATTTTTGCTTCTCTGCGATGGGTGAATTAATACCCATTTTGGCTTCTTTGCAATGGGTGAAAAAATACCCATTTTTTGATATTAACTACTTTCACCCATTAATGGGTAAATCGGGTTTACCCATTAAATGGGGAGAGGCACTTCCAGCGAAAATGGGTGTTTTTTCACCCATTAATGGTTTTTTTCAAACGACCGTGATGGTGCGGTTGATAAACATAGGAGGTCTGTCAAATATACACGCAAACAAATCACCTTGCTTTGAATCAATAAAATATTTTGATGGTATTCAATACAAGGTTTCTATTTGTTTCAATTCATCAAAAAGTTCCTCATCAATTCAAAATTTCATTCAAATCAAACCAATAAACTTATTTATAGTAATCACCACTGTGTAATTCATAACAATCACATTTATTTTTAAACTCAAATGATTAATTTATTGCTTGAACAAAGTATTTTGTCACTCTAAAAAATCACTTTGTTTTGAATCAACACAATGATTTGTTGCTTTTCAATACAGGGTTTCTATTTGTTTCAATGCATAAGAAAGTTCCAAATCGAATCAAAATTTCATTCAAATCAAACCAATAAAATTATTTAATGTAATCACCGCCGTGTGATATTAATTTAAAAAATATTTGATTCGAAACAATCACATTTATATTTAAACTACACGGTTACTAGCTAAAACCCATTAATGGGTGCAAAAATACGCACTTTTCAACACCACACGTAAATGTCAAACAATGGGTATAATTTGATTTGCCAAAATGGGTAAAAAATACCCATCGGCGAGAACTTATTAGCAGGAAAAAAATGGGTGAAAAATAGTTATGAAAATTATTTAACTCTCTTCAGTCGTTTGTGCGTTGCGATTCAGTTGAGTCTCGAAACAAGAAAAAACCGGTCCGAAATCTGCCAACAAAAGCAATTCCACCAATAAGCTGAGTAAAAGTGGATAGTTGGTCCAGTTGGTATGTAAAAGATTACTAAATATATGAATAAATAAATTTAAAATAATCAATTTCCAAAACCGCCATTTTCAGATTGTTTGAAAAATGGAAGAGCTTCGAAAGAAACTGGACTTCGAGTCTTACAAAAAACTAGAGAGTAAGTAAATCTAAATTTATTCAGGAAACTTTTTGTAAATTGAATTTTAAATTAACACCCCGTTCGCACTACAAGCTATATTACGTGATATAGACCCAAGTAACCGTAGAGCTGTATATAGTAGCATTACTATCGCTTTATATGCTACTGTAAAATATACGATATAAAGTCAAACTGCATTATGTGCCCCATAAAAGCAGAATTAAAGTGGAAAAGGGCGCCACTATAGTTTAAATAAAGCAACGTTAACAAGCTTTTCCTTGGCCATTGCTAAAGTATAATAACTGCGTGTACCGTATATATGCTTTAGGCAAGGTATAGTTAATGCACGAAGAAAGCAATTAGCAATGTATAGTCAAGGCTTTATTGCATTTTCAATAGCTGAAATAAAGTTATAATTTGCATGCATTGAAAGCATTAAGGAATGTTCAATTAAGGTTTAGAAAAAATAATTACATTAAAAAAAAAGTTTTTTTTCTATTTAATTATATTATGCCTTTTAAATCTCACATTTCGACTTTGTTTATTTATCCGGTATTCTGGGAAGATACATAAGCTTTTTTATTACATTTAGAAGACTAGACTATTTCCTTTGCCGGGATTCGAACCTAGAAGTAGAGACACGTTATCGATGTCCTGCCGCGCCTATCATCTGGACCACAAGTGCTACATGCCTTAGCCAGTAGAAATCTATAACTTAAAGCAGCGTCTATTAATAGCACATTGTCCAGTTGTATTATACATATCCCACTCAAGTGATTTGCGATATCGAGTTTCACTTGTATCGAGTACTTGTTAGACACAGCTCTTGCGCTGTCCAGGTCTAGCAGCATCTGTCACTTTTTTGCTGTTCGGTTTTTGTTTTATTATTTTTGTGCACGAGGTGAAAATGAGTGCATCTTCACATCAGAAAATAAACAGTAAGTTTTCAAGGGTTATTTCACATTTAACATAACTAATCATTAAATTACTTCTAGGAATGCCTAGAGCAGCTAAATATAGTCAGATTAGGGTCACTGCTAACCGTAATCCAGGCAAATCCATTGCTAGAGGCGTGCATAATAATGGATCTGGAGCAAATCGTTCCGAATCTGAGAAACAACCACTGAAACCCAGGAATGTGTCAGAAAACACCGAAGTTGGACATGATGCAGCAGCATTATTTACTGCAATTGCTAAACGTAAAGCCGAGGCTGAAATCAAGGATATGGACGCTGCGACTGACGACTCTGGATCGGAGCAACTTAGCACAGTTTCTTCTGGTGACAAACAGGTGGGGGCAAAACCTACGATCGAGTCTATAGATGAAGTTGTCTCTCCAGTAAGCAGTAAGACCAGCTTGAGCACTAATTTCCGGAATGTTGACATTATGAACATGCTGAAAACCATCAACGACAAGGTCGAAAACATAGCAAAACGGCAGGAAAAATGCGTGATTCTGGTTGCCCAAGCAAACGCCAAGATTGATCGCCTCACATCTTGTTCAGAACTGCTGCAGTCCTCAAATACATCCGGAAAAATAGCTGAGCTGAAACTGGTTCCAGTTAACAGTCTGGCCGATTTAGAAGCCGCAGAAGACCTATGCGAGGACGAAGATTACGTCGAAAATGTCATTCGTCAGATGGGACAAATGCATGGAAGCAATCGGTTCAAACACAAAGGAGGAACTGTTTGTCATCAAATGATTGACTACTTTGTTGACCGCCGATTTTTACGTCTCTGTTCTTGGACGGGAATCAGTAAAACGCTCGATGAGAACCAAGAACTGGTTCAAAAGATTGCCTTTTCAAGATATGACAAGTTTATCAATCTATTTTACAAAGTGATTTATAATGCAGATGATACTTTTACCAAGGACGAGTGCGATAAATTTTTGAAGCAGTGTATGAGAAATTCAAAGCAGCGGGCAAATGAACAGATGCTAAGACAGCCAGCATCCAGGAACAGATCCAAAAAACTTCGGGATGATTCTGAACGATTACATACTCGTGAGTTTTTCAGAAATCGCAAGCGTAATTTGTGATCGACCCTCGGGCCCTTTCAATTTGTATCATAATTTTTCGACACATCTTTAATTGTCAAGATTGACAAAGAGAAACGTCAGTGTGATGTCTGTTTTTGCACCCGAAGACCGACAGAAAACAAAAACCGCCTGAGTCAGCCGGCCAATCTCGGGAAGGAATAAGGACTCAAAACTCCTGTGGTTAACCCACATTTCACGCATTTGTTATTATTTTACTATTGTGAATAACTTTTCCGGCAAGCATGTCCCGTAGAAGCAGCGCTGGATTTTCTCCCTGTAGGGCCGTTTTTATCAAGTAGGTAAGTAGCGACGGGGAAAAACATTTGTTAACAAGGCAAATCACTCACTCCTCTTCCGCAGAATGTGCCTTCGAAGACATTTATCAGGATGAATCAACGTGAATCGCCCTCAAGGCCACTCATAAGAAGATCCCGGACAAGCTGATCACGGTTACACATATGTACTGTCTGACAAAGCAGATCAGATGGCAGATAACAAGGCGGATTGCCATTTCCAATACGTAGGTGCAGCAGATTCACTACGAGTACGAATATGAAACACCGGTGGATGTATTGTGCCGAAATGAAACCGCTGGTAGGCAGTAAGTAGATCGTGGTTGGACTTGTTACGAGCTTTAAAGAACGCAAAAACCCATCAATTTTAGTCATGGTCCTATCGCATACGACGACAAAAGCAACCCATGCGTATTCAAAACGATCCCAGTCGGATACTACAACAGCTTCAACGAGGAGAAAGCTATCCAGCTAGTGCAATCTGAAATGACTTATGTCGGACCTGTATGTTTGATGGTTGAATCTATAAAATTGTTATTAAATACAACACTCTACTGGCTACGGAAGAAACCATTGTTTACGTTTGCCAGTTAGGCCCTAATGAAAAAGCTTCTTCGAATAATTTACTTTCCAGCTGGCGTTTACTTATGGCGCTAGACAAAATAGTCAAAAGGTTCAAAGTAATAATGGCTTCTAGCGTATTTTTCTGGGATCTGCTTTCTTCCACAAACAAAATAGCACAAACAGATACAGGGAGTTATTATTTTCTCATCGGTAGTGGATATAGATGTTAGCAACCTGCTCTGAATTCAAAAGATTTGCCTTATGAGTTTTTCACATCAAAGCTTGATGAAAAACATAACACATTATATCTAGGGTTTTTTCATTAGGGCGAATCTACAAATGAGAGATTCTCTCCGGGCTCGCTCTCTTTCATTCATTACAGCGCCGATTTACAATTTTTGAGGGATTATTTAGTACAGATCGAGACACAACAGTGTTAGCTAGCATTTTCTACAAATATTAGAATAAAAAACGTAAAGGTTATTGTTTTATGAATGAAAGAGAGCGAGCCCGGAGAGAATCTCTCAATTGTAGATTCGCCCTAATGAAAAAAAACCCTAGATATGATATTATCTTATAAAAAATAATATACTTCGACACAAAATTTTCATAAGGGCCTAACTGACAAACGTAAACAATGGCTTCTTCCGTAAATTTCTCGTGGCACAAAAGCTACCCATGCAAGCCTCCAATTCTATCGGATAGGTGAACACTTCCTCTTCGAAATGATCGTGGTGGATTGATCAGGCGAGTTTTCAATAACGAGAAATTTAAGGAAGAAGCCATTGTTTACGGTTGTCAGTTAGGCCCTAATGAAAAATTTGTGTCGACTTAATGAAAACAAAAAATGATCGTTCTTCTATTTTTCAAAAGGTTAAACTTATAATTATACTAAGGTAATTTGGTTGAGTGTACTTGTTCCTTTTTCGCCTGGCCTTAGTCAAAGTTTACGCTTGTCATCAAAGGAAGCTACGATGATACATTTCAAAATCAAAATGAGTGAAAAAATAATGTTTGCATAAGTGAATAAGTGCCGCAAGCTGTCGACCGATCCGTGTCGGGTTTTCTTACGAAAGGACGCTGGAATTAACTTCGGTGGCAAGGTGGCCAGAATCTTCTCGCATTGCAGTGCCATTGGCAATAACGAACGTATTCTAGCCGGCCTCCGAAATCCATGGCAGTCAGGGCCAATGCCACTTGGGAAGCTTCGCTTAAAAGATTACGCAAACTGAAACGTTTTTTCCGCCGCGGCAGCAGATAATCACGTCGAAAAAATTGCCTGAATGGAATTACATGGTGGCTTATGGGAGCACACAAACCGAAATGGTGCGGTTTTTATTCGCGTTGATTTGTGCGCTTCCACAAGCCAGCATGTGATATCATCAGCGATTTTTTCGCCACGATTAAGGCTCCACCAAACTGCAGCTTTTTTTTTGCCGCCGCCACAGCAAAATCGCTGCAGTGAGATTATATGGCGGCTTATGGGAGCGCACAAACCAACGCGATTTAAAAACGCATCGCGTCGGTTTGAGCGCTCCCATAACCCGCCATGTAATCTCACCGCGGCGATTTCGCTGCGGCGGCGGCAAAAATAACGCTGCAGTTTGGTGGAGCCTTTATGCTTTGCCGCGGGGGGAAAACGCGATGTTTGCGCCGGTTACGATCGGTAGCGTTGAAGATCTGAGAATACTAGAGCTAAGCTTGCCTTTTGATGCACCATTCGGATCGACAGTAATGATTGTTTATGGAATCATCGATTGCATCGGGATAAGTGGTGGTTGAGCTGCAGTAGCAATTGATAGCTGTGGTGAAATCTCTAGTCTCACTGGTGGACTCGTGAACATCAACGGCTGTTGGACCATACCGGACATCTGATTGCTCATCATAGCATGTGGATCATCGATAGCATGTGGAATTGCATGTTGTGCTAGCGGCTGTGGTGAGTTTTCTGGTTATTGATTCCAACAAGTGCCTCCTTCAGCAGTAAGCGAAGTGGTGCATCGGATATTATCCAATTGATGTAGTTTACCTGTAACCTTTGAAATAATAAAGCGTTTTAGGTGTGTTATATTAATTTAACTGAATCCTTACCTTTCATTGCTGGTTTGCCATTTCGTGAGAAGCTGCCGCATCCTGGAGTTTTATATGTTTAATGGCAGATTCTCTATTGTCGAATCTATGAGCCATCATAAAAATACGAAGAGCCCACTCATAGAGGAGTACAGAGGTTGTAAAATCTGCGGTCTGAAAAATATATAAATTAGTTTTTTTTAAACAAACAAAAGAAAACATCACACAAATTTACCAGTCCCTTCTCTTCCTCTGGAACAATTTTTTCTTCTAAGAATAGCAGCATACGATATTTTTGGTCATCAGTTATAATATTTGAAGCCACTTGCCAGGAAACCAAATTTTTAATATGAGCCAAATGCCTCTCATTATAATATTTGTACTTGTTGTATAATTTTTGCAGTTCATCTTCAAATCTGGAGAATGTCGAAAATATTTCGTCCATTGGAATGTGATGGCAATCCCTAAAAGAGGAGAAGAAAATATACTATTTATGTAGTATACTGTTCACATGTTGTAATTGTGAATATTATTTGCTTGAAATTAAAATACCTGTTCTGAACGTTGATATCTGCTTGTGGTGGAAAAGACGCGACCAATTTCTCAAGCGCTTCTATCACTAATTGTGTTTTCTCCATATCCGAACTGAGGTTGGCAGGTTCTGGCAGTGCTTCTCGGTAAGGTACAATTTCAGGTGTTGTTCCAGACTCGTTTCCAGATAATTCTCGGTCACGGTTACAATCTTCCCTTCTACTCCGCAAGCTCCTTCTTTTTCCTGTGGTGCCGTTGTTAGTATTTCCCGGTTTTCTTCTAATTTTTCCAGTTTTCCTAGTTGGTGGCACTTTGTTTGATATTTTTAGTCGTTTGGTATTCTTGCAGTTTTTCGTTCTTTCTCCTGTACCCTTTATTTCTTCGAGGTTCATTCGGCGGGCCTTCGCATTTCTCCGGAATCCATTTTTACGACTTTGCTTTGTTAATGTGTTCTGCCATTTCGTCAACTGTCCTTTAAACAACGTGTTAAGAATTCTGTTACGAAAATTATTGAAACACGTTTGGCACATTGTTGACTCGAAGTCATCGTAATTAACATATTCCGCTAGTCGAGTTTTAATCAGCTTTCGAGATTCATTGAAAAACTTCAAGAACTTCTGCTTAAATGCTACTAAAAGTGTCACACCGATTTCTAAGGCAACGGAATTGGGGTATTGATAATGGAGCGCATTAAGCTGATGTTTTAATCGTGTGAATTTATAACATTCTTTATTAGTTTGCTTATCGGTATGAGTCAAATTCATGTTAGTCTTGCATGTGTCATGAGGTAATTTAGAAAGAGCAAACCCAATGATGTAGACTAAAGCATTGAGTTCGGGTGCATCGGGCATTCCGTCGTCGGATTGAATGGGATCGAAACTGCGTCGCAGTAGATCAGTACCAGAACACTCCAAAGGATCCTTTTCTTCTACATCAATGTTCATACTCGTATCTACGTCGTCGATTATATGTTCAAGCATGTCATCCTCACAGTTTGCAGAACGATTTATGCTGGCCACTTCGACTATTGATCGTTTAACACAACCTAGTTTCAAGGCAGCTCCAAACTGAAACGCATTTGGGGCATCATTGTTGCCACAGGCTCTTCTTATACGGGCAAACTCGTTCTCCAATGGATCCTGGCATATTCTATTCATTGGTATATGAGTGAAGCGAAAAGTTTTGACTATATTCCATAGTAAACGGACGGCGTTAATATTTTGGATATATCCAGAAATACACGGCGGTGATCGTTGAACGGTAGTCAGTTTTTGGGCTTCTTGCAATGCCTTTGAGATTGAAAAAATCAGGACAGGATTTAGTATGTTGTAAACTTATTAATTTAAAGTCAAGTTTCTTTAAGGTGAACAAGTAAAGTTTGAAAGCGTCCTTATAACAGTCCTATGTTCTAAAGGATTAATGTATGCATAGGTCTTTTATGCGGTCTCTTATTTTGATTAATGTGATTTTTATGCTTTTTAGTTTACTTACCGTAGACGCGTTGAACGAGGTTGCAGGAACAAATACAATCCGCAAAAGTAGTTCTTTGGATGTTTGTAAAAACTTCCAGTGATCGCTTTTATCAGAGATTGCAGCACGCAATGGCTAAAATGGAAATAAACCATAATATTTCTTTCAAAAAATTTCATCTTTTTTACAAACCTTCACATTATCAAATTCAAATCGGGAATTGAAACTGTCGAATAGACTATCCATATTTTCGACCAACGAAGCTGTTCCTAGTGCTTTTCGGGAAATTTTTCCTTCCTCGATGTAGAAGTTTAGTCCTTTTGCCGTCGTTCTACTGATTGTTTTTGTCGCTAGGCCTACATGCATCTTACTGAACGGTGGTAGAATTATTGACTTTTTACTCAAATTCGGAACGATTCTTGGAACATTTGTCGCATCAATGTAAAACAAATCTCTGATGTACTTGTATGAAATAATGTTTCCATCAAGAAGAATATTCTTTGCCGAAAGGTTGTTTCTAAATGATTTCAGAAGATGTGGATTGTCGTACATGCATACAATTTCAACGGAGTCTACACTGAAAACTGGATGTGCAACAGTTACTCCAAGATCCTCAGCCATTTTCTGGTTCGTCGAATGCTGGTCCATGACCAGCACAACAGGATGATATCCTGCTTTCCGCAAGAGTCTAATAGCATCACAGACTAGAGATTTCTGCAGTGAACTACCTAGAGTACTATTTGCAGTAAAGTACCCTATGACCTGAAATGTAAGTAAATGAAAACAATTATAGTAAGAGTAAAGTGGATGATTTTTGTTTATTTTTTTAGATCAAATGCTATTTTGCTGAAATAGGCATAAAATTTATTAATTTTGTTAAATATTAATGTCCGCATCACAAATCACATCACAAATCAGGATAGTTAAAATAACATAGAGTTTTACAAACCTGTTTAAAATGGCCGAGAATGCTTCGGACCATTAAAGTTATTCCTTCTGTTGCCAATTTGGCAGGATCATTGTCTTCATACTCCTGGAGTAATCCATTATCCGGCAGTCCATGAAATATATCAGATCCTGAATGGTATTGCAGCATCGGTTTCAAAGACATCCCGTCTATGAGCAAAGCTAGAACTTTGTCTTCCAAAGGCATGTTCTGAGCTGCTATCTCCATTCTGTCGATAATTTCTTGATTAAATCCGGGAGCGATCTTGACAGCGTCCTGCCAACGCAATACCGTCTTTGGGTGCGGCATGCAAAGAACTTTAGATCGACGCAATGTCTTATATCCTACTCCGGAAGTTAATTTCAACGCGGTGACGAAGCGGCGCATATGGGTGTACCTTCGCCCATATTTTTTTTGTTATCATTAATTATCGATTCATATAGCACCGGATTATTTTTAATTTTTCGGATTAGTTTTCGGTCCTTTGCGTCTTTACTTTGTTTGGCCTTTAATTGCTTTTTTAATTTTTTTATTTTTAAGTTTTTTGCTCGAATCATATCTTGATGTCGACGTTTAGTACGATGGTGATGCCGCCGTTCGGTTTTGTAAAGCTCATGATAATCTAAGGAATATAAAAAAAATTATGAATTAAGGAAATCGATTAAATGTCAACTTAAATCAAGGACTTTATTATTTGTGTCACTTGCTTTTTCTTGCAACAAAAATCCTGTTACCCACAGATGCGTTGCCTTTAGATAAGAGATAGTATTTGTCCATTAGTGGCCTTACGAAACTTGATGAAATGGTCATGTGTGAGTCAAACCTGTATATACGAACCTATTTCTTCCGCCGTATGATCATGGGTATGGTGAGATTCTGTTGGTTGGTCATTATTTAAATGAAGCAGTACGTGCTGGAATTCTTCCTCGAGAAATTCAAGATGGCTATCCTCAATTAACTTCTGGAGTAGTACTGGAGGTATTTTAATTGTTGGAACGGATCCTGGTAGCAACCTGTTATCAATATAAGAAAAAATAGAGAATGCATCGTTCGAGTTTCCCCAAAAAATTATATAATTAATCGATTTAATCTCTAATCATTTGCGATCAGACACAAAGTGTGAAATAAAACTGGTTTTACAATTTTTTTACAATTTTGATAACTTACCTCTTGTTAAACGCATGCATGTTCTTGAAGCATGCTGGCTCAAAATGCAATGAACATATGCGCTTATTTTTACTGTACTGCTGATCGCAAAATCGTTCCCAAGTAGTTAACCTGGAAATAATTGAAAAATTATGTAAAAATTATTCAATAAATTTAACGAAACTTGTCTTCCATTAAGCATAGTTAGAGTGGTAGGGAAAGTAAATTCAAACTGCTCGTATGATATTACGTCTCTATTACACTTGAACTTTAGATCTTATCAGAACAAGAGTTTCCAATCGTATGAACTGATTTCCAGTCTAAACTAGAACACTCGGTTTTTTTTCATTATAATAGCACAGCACTTCCATCATAGACTGCGCACCTCCTTACTGCTCAGCAGATAGCGACGCAAAATAAAAAACGGAGTTCCCAGTCCGGATCCGAGGAAAATGAAAAACATGGCGGTCAACTTGTTGCGATTTGTCAGGCTCAAGGGCAGGTTCTCATCGAGGATTCCATCGGGATTAGGTTGGTCATTCCGGTGTGGAAAATGGCGGTGGTGCGAGCGAACATCTTGAATCCGTGATTTCTTCACGAACAAACACAAATGGAACGAACTGTAACCTAACCTTACATTTTATCGCCAACCTCAACCTCAACCTTACTTACGTGTCTGGGTTGTTCGGGAATGCATGAAGAGATATCTGCATGCCAGAACGGTAGGAACAGCCAGATACACAGCAGATTTTTGTCATTTTTCACAACACGGCATAAATTTTTCCACTTCACTGCTTTGTTTTGATTTCGTATATGCTGACGCGGCTGATCTAGCAAACAACGAGGGAACGGCATGTGCAAAAAAGATTTTGCACTCCGTTAACAGGGAATGCTCATTCGAAAGGGCCCGAAAATAATTATTGAAAAGGACACTGAAATGATTTTTTTTGCTCCAACTGTTCCATCT
>JASCZW010009061.1:0-45363 GCA_034211315.2 Aedes japonicus
TTATATGGGTTGGTACTTTCTCTTATGCTTTTGCATATACTTAGTTGACCGCAACGTACAATGATGGCGGCTACAAGGCGAGTGTCATAAAATAAAAGCTAACGGTTGTGTGGTTGAGAGCATTTGATGATCTGGATGGAATGTGTTCGAAAAGCTAGCGAGCTGAGAGGTTATCCCATATCCATCCATGGTCACACTTGGTGGAGAGATTGAATAAGGTGAAACTACCCTCCTACGTTCCTTTGATTAAAGGGTGTTCCGATCAAAATTTGGTCAAACAGTAATTTATTGATATGTTAAATTCATTCTCTTTTAAAGTTCAGATAAAACAGAATACAGGAAAAATATTCAGCTAAACTTCCTTTTTACCGAATGCGAATTGCTGGGTCTTGCGTTTAACACCTACCATAAGATTTTGTACAGTCTCCTTGTCAACTTTATTCGCTGCAGAACGCCAGTTTGCCTTAAACTGTTTCTCGCTCACAAAAGCTTTTTGAGTCTTCTTAAGGTTCCGCTTGACGATGGCCCAATATTGTTCGATTGGGCGAAGCTCTGGTGTGTTGGGAGGGTTCTTGTCCTTGGGCACCACTTGATCGTAGTTGGCAGCATACCACTCCATGGCCTTTTTTCCGTCATGGCTAGATGCAAAATCCAGCCAACATAGAACAGGAACAATTGTGTTGCTTCAGGAAAGGCAGTAGACGTTTTTGTAAGCACTCGCTCAGATGAATTTCCTGGTTGACGGTTCAGGTTTTAATGTAAACGTTGTTCTTCTAGTCACAAATATAGATGGCCTGTCACACCAGATATTTCTTCGCGAACTTTGACAGTTTAATGTGCTTGAAAATATTTGCCACTTTTCCCGTCCAGTTGCCGTATAAATTTCCGGTCCAGGAAGCATCGTCAGCATCGTCGTGTACAACTTTTACGATCGTGCTTTGGCCGACGTGTTTTGTTTATCATCGCGATTTGGAGTCACCACTTTCTTGTAAGTCGACAGTCCAGCTTGTTTTCTCGCTCAATCTACGGTCTAAGGCGCCACTCCCAGCTTCTTTGCGACATCTAGGGCGGACAGGTTGGGGTTCCACTCGAAGCAGCGGGCAGCTCTTTTTGTCGTCGCTGTGACCTCCGGCTTTCGATTTCCCCCTATTCAGATTTTTTGGTTGTCGACAAACGTTCACCGAACACTTTTAATACGTTGGTAACAGTTGATTTACCACATTCAACAATTTCGCCAACTTGGAGTGAGAGTAGTTTGGATTTTTGCCACGCATTTTGATAACTGAAGAGCTCATCTCAAAATCAAAATAGAGGCATGATGCTTCATGCACACATCTTCAAAATGAGGGGTGCGCCATTTTTTTAATGCACGATGAATGGAAATGCGTCAAGTATAAGTCGACCAAATTTTGATCAATACACCCTTTAAGCCATGGAATAAGTAAAACAAAAATACCGTTCATCTAACGAAAATTTAACTGAACAAAAATCTTCGAACAAATTATTTTTTTCACAGATAAATAATCGATTCGATTCGATGATTCGTGCAAATCGTAAAGCTAGTTCGTGACTTCAGACAACTTCGTTGCTAAGAAAGAGGAGGATTACAGTAAAGATTGAACTCGTAAAAAATGCAACACTTTTTTTTGTGTATACCATTTCATTGCATGGGTAAAATTGATGAAATTTTGGGTAAATTAAATTTAGAATGTATTATTTACATTTGCAAAATTTTGTCACAATCTGTCAAGTGGTTATCGAGATGGCTTCCAAGCAGGAAGTGCTTCGACAAACAAATATGCTCGCGTCTGTGGAAAGTCCAGGGCAGTCCCACAGATGCATCGTGAAACGGATGGAAATCACCAATTTGACCGTGTTCCATGTGCTGAAATCAGCGGAAGTAAAGCGAAGACGACGGTACCCGTGAATGCAAGGTAGTTGAGAGATTGCTTCAAGCACAATCAGAAACATTTGATTCGGGACGTGGCCAAGAAGGGCAATTCTTCCCTCTGGTTCGTCCAGAAGGCAATGAAGCCGGTCGGACTTCACGTCTTCAAGGTAAGAAAGGCGCCTAATCGAACCGATAAACAGTTAGCTAAATCCCGCGCCAGAAAGCTGTACCGCAAGTAGTCGGTGCTTCCAAAATGCATCGTGATTGACGAAGAGACGTACATTAAAGCAGAAGCCAAACAGATCTCCTGTCTGGATTTTTTCATCGGAAAGTTCCGCCTGGATATTCTAGAAATTTTCTGGAAAAAGAAGGTCGACAAATTTACCCAGACGAACTTGGTGTGACAGGCAATCTGTGGTTGTGACAAATTCAGCAAGCCGTGCCTAACGGTAAGGCTGGTAGCGGGTCACTTGTTTATGACTGCGTCGCTATTTTCATGACTGTCACCAAATAGTCACTATGTTCCGAAAAATGGTCACTAAAGTCACTTTTTTACAATAATCGTTTCTATCACTGACTTTTTCGGCGAAAACAAAAAAAAAAGAGTTACTTTGGCAACACGTCATGTCTCTACGTAATTTTTGTTCTACTCTGAGAAATCTAAAATTAACGTGCAATTAGTGGTAAAAATAACGTGCGAAAAAGTATCACCTTTATGTTACCAGTTTTGAGCACCAACAACTCACTGGTGTGCGAAATCGCTAACCTTTGCGCTAACCTGAGCTCAAATGGGCCATACAGAGTAAATTTAAAGGAACGATCGTTGGGTACGGATTTGAAGTTTCTCCTTTATTAACCACTAGGACCAAGGCCGGTGTGGCCTCTACTAGAAGTGGTCTCCATTGTAAGGCTTGTTCACGACAAGATCTGGATACCCCTAAATACTTATATCGCTGGAAATACTTCATCAACGCGTGAAATATTTCCCAGACTGATGAACGCAGGTATGTTCATTATGTAAAATTGGTGATTTTTGGTGATACTACAAGCTTTTAGATCGAAGATGGCGTCGAAAGAAGAGCAAGTGCGAAAAGCAATTGTGTCTGGTTGCAATGAAAATCCGGATCTGTCAGTAAGAAAACTTGCAAAAAAGCATGGTTTTCCTGCAAGTACTGTCCATAACGTTCGTAAATCTTCCGATATACGTTTGACAACAGCCAAGAAAGCTGGGCGAGAAACAAAAACGGTTCTCAAGAACGACCAGAAGGACGCAAAGGTGAAGCAAATATCGCAGAAGAAATCAGATCTTTCGGTACGTGCTGTGGCTAGAAAATAAAAATATACTTCCAAGCAGCGGCAAGGTACGAAGTCGTTCAAGGTGAAGGCTGTGCCGAACCGTAATGATAAACAGAATATGACAGCTAAAACTAGGGCTCGCAAGTTGTATCGCGAATATTTGACGAAGTTTTCCTGCGCGATAATGGACGATGAAACTTATGTGCTGCAAGCCTTCAAGCAGCTTCTCGGAATGTCTTATTATACTGCCATGCAACGGAACAGCGTAGAGGAGCATTTCAGGACAAAGAAAAATACCAAGTTTCTCAAAAATAGTTGGTTGCAGCTGTGGTCCAGCACGCCAAAGCTACATCACTACCGTTACGGTAAACAAGGAAATATACCGTTAAGAATGCCTACGCAGCCATGGTGCTTTCTCGTTATTCTGGCCTAATTTGCCTTATGCAAAAGATGTTTTGGAATGGTATAAATCGAACGGTATAAATCGAACGGTATAAATCGAAAAAGAGGCTGGAGTAAACTCAAAAGTTCTTAGTTTCTTTATGCAGAGTAATAAAGTAACAGTTATAAGTTTTAAGGTGATTAATAATGCACAACTAGTTGAATTAAAAAAGCATCTTTAATTAAAGTAACAACAAATTTGTTTTATTCAAAATTTAATTTGTCCAGATTTTGCCACGGTCCCTTCTGCTTGATTGATCCACCTTGCTGGTTGTGCGCCTCTTCTTCTTGTACTCGTCGGCTCGTTTTCAAGAATCATTTTAATTGGCCTGTCGTCAGACATTCTTAAGACATGCTTCGCCCATCGTAGTCGACCGATTTTAGCGATGCGTACGATGGCAGGTTCTCCCAGCAACTGATGCAATTCGTGGTTCATTTGGCTCCCCACGTTCGTAGATCGTAAGCAACTACCTTTCTTTCAAAGACACCAGGCGTTGGTCCTCCACTAGCAATGTCCATGTTTCGTGGCCATGAGAACTACCTTTGTTCGACCTTAGCGTCCTTCGGAGATCAAAGTAGACACGATTGCCAGCCATAATGCCCCTTTGTATCTCTCTGCTGGTGTCGTTTTCGGTGGTCACCAATAAGCCCAGATACACGAATTCGTCTACTACCGTCTACTACGTGTTGTGTGAGCGGCCGGCCGGTGATGCTAGGATCTGGCTGGAAGAGCGATGCAGTTGATGAAGAACGGCACGTTCGAATGACTGCGGGTTCTCGCGGTCGGTCCACGAACACGTAACTACCGATCTGGGAAGGTCAACAGATGATCGTCTGGCTCTAAGCAATCATTCTATGACGTGCTAGGAAAACGCCGGGTTTTCGGGATCGGTCGACGCACGAGTTGGCACCGAGTGTGGAACTGCTACTCCTGTTCCTGATAGCCAATACCGAATGCTGCTACTAGGCTATTGCCTATCGCTTATTCACGCGGGAACGCGAGAACTTGGTAAAAATACCGATGCGTCCTGATTCTGAAATCTATCTGCTAACTGCTACACTTTTTCACTATTTCGACAACAACGTTAAACTTTCTAACTTCTTAAATTTCATTGTGGTTTTACTAGGCACGATGCGTATAGCTTGCTAGCTAAATTACAAAAACACTAGTATGCAGTATCCAACCAGTAGCCAACATCTATTTCCCACAATGTCCCAAACATATCCCCATTTGAACCGTTTTCGCTTGGCCTTATCCCAAAATACCACCCTTTAGCTTTTTATAGATCCCTACCAATAAGTGTACTCATGATTGTAGTGTGTGGGTGTATTACATATGGTGTATAACATTTTTACTCTACAAATCAACAAATCATTCTTGGCAAAGTACCCAAATGGTAACACAGCTTCAGCCTTAAGTCTGATGTACGTTTCCGCCATCGTCTCAAAGTTACGGGCCAGGATATCAACGTCGTCGGCGAAGCCAAATAGTTGGGCAAACTTCTTGAAGTTCGTGCCACTCGTGTCTATCCCAGCTCTTCTAATCACACCCTCCAGTGCAACGTTAAACAACAAACACGACAACCCATCCCCTTGCCGTAACCCTCTCCGAAATTCGAAGGGACTCGAGAGTGTCTCTGAGACTCGGACGACACAAACCACTCGATCCATCGTAGCTTTGACCAACCGCGTCAGTTTTTCCGGAAATCCATATTCGTGCATAATCTGCCAAAGCTGGTCTCGATCAATTGTAAAGGGCGATACGGTCAAAATTTGGTCAATATCAACTTGACGTATTTCTTTCAATTTTGCATTTAAAAAACCTGAACACCCCTCATTTTGAAGGTGTGTGTGTAGAATGTTGCTCCTATTTTGATTTTGGAATTCACTCTTCAGTTGTCAAAATGCCGTCCAAGCAAGAAGAGCAGCGTATCAAAATTTTGCTCGCGCATCGCGATAATCCGAGCTACTCGCACGCAAAGTTGGCAAAATCGCTAAAAGTTGCCAAATCAACCGTTACAAATGTAATTAAAGTGTTTGGGGAACGTTTGTCGACAGCCAGGAAGTCTGGATCGGGGGAAATCGAAAACCGGAAGCCGCTGAGACGACAAAGAGAGTTGCCGGTAGTTTCAAGCGAAACCCTAACCTATCTCTCCGAGATGCCGCAAATAAGCTGGGTGTATCGTCTACAACCGTGCATCGAGGCAAAAAACGAGCCGGACTATCGACTTACAAGAAGGTAGTGACTCCAAATCGCGATGATAAACAAAATACGACGGCCAAAGCGCGATCCCGGAGGCTGTACACGACGATGCTGACGAAGTTTGACTGCGTGGTAATGGACGACGAAACCTACGTCAAAGCCGACTACAAGCAGCTTCCGGGACAGGAGTTTTATACGGCAAAATGAAGGGGAAAGGTAGCAGATATTTTCAAGCACACGAAACTGTCAAAGTTCGCAAAGAAATATCTGGTTTGGCAAGCCATCTGTACCTGTGGCTTGAAAAGCAGCATTTTCATAGCTTCCGGGACTGTCAACCAAGAAATTTACGTGAAAGAGTGTTTGAATAAACGTCTGCTGCCTTTCCTGAAGAAACACGGTTGTTCCGTACTGTTTTGGCCGGATTTGGCATCTTGCCATTACGGTAAAAAGGCCATGGAGTGGTACGCCGCCAACAACGGGCAGGTGGTTCCCAGGACAAGAACCCTCCCAACACGCCAGAGCTCCGCCCAATTGAGAAATACTGGGCTATTGTCAAGCGGAACCTAAAGAAGACCAAAAAAACTGCTAAGGACGAGCAGCAGTTCAAGGCAAACTGGCTTTCTGCGGCGAAAAAGGTGGACAAGGTGGCTGTACAAAATCTGATGGCAGGGGTCAAGCGTAAGGCCCGGCAATTCGGATTTGGAAAAGCGGAAGCCTAACTGAATATTTTTCCTGAGTTTAATACTAATTGAACTTGAAAAAGAAATTTAATTTGATTTTTTAAATAAACGATTTCACCGATTTACACGCGTTTTCCCTCGACCAAATTTTGACCGTATCACCCTTTATGTAATTCTAAGAGAGCGGTTTTATCAGTCTACGTAAAGGGTAGGTTGCAATTTAATTCACTAAATTTTACTTTCTTACTGAATTCTAATCCACTTGTGAACAGTATTGTTGACTTCAATAATATAACTTTGATTGTCAATTGATGAAACCCCAAACCAATCATTTAATGTTCTTCTTGCAAGTATTGGATTGAAGAAACATATGTGCCATTAAATCTCCAAATTTCTTGAATTTGTCCAACTATTGTATACTCATTTTCGATTATAGAAAAATAACAATCATTAAGAGCTCTTTTCTGATGTTTTACATTGCAGCTAGTGTGAAAGACTGCACTGAACATGATATGATTAAAATATCTTTTTATTAAAATTTCCGATGGATTCGTGTGCCATTTTTACGGTTTTAGTATTTCTTGTTATTCTAGTTTACTTAAAGTTCCACAAATCAAGGTGCTTTTTTTGTTCGATTTCCTTTGCTGTGGTTTAGATTTACTTTTGCTGGTGTTTTTTTTTAATTATATTTCCTCAATTTCTATTCATTTTTCACAACGAGAAGCTTTTAATAAAACAAATTTCAACATCAAGATGTGTTTTTTTTACTTGAATTGGGAGAAGAAAAAAACGGAAAAAGGATTATTCATTATTATATTATGATTGTAGCAGTTATCATCATAATTGAAATTCTCATATAATATTACTATACTGTAACGATATCTATTATCTTCTAGTATCGTATTTATTATTAAATTATGTTATCGTATATCATAATGGTTGAATTTTTTTTATGATATAACCAGGTTTTAACGATATCACTTGAAGTAAAACTGTAAGAAAATATATTATTCACAAACTATTTACTGTATAATACACCGAAAATTTTGTTCGAAAAAAAGTCAGTTTTTGAATGGTATGGAACAGTTTTTGAATGGACATTACTTAACAACCTATTTGTATTATGGTAAGATCTTGTTTTACTATAACATATATCATCAATATGATACACTTAATCTTCAGTTTTCAATTGTTGGAACAGAACTTGAATAATTATAAAACGACAAATGGTATAATACCTTTAAAATACTTGTTCATTCGGGTTTTAGTGGCACTTATTCAGTTGCCTTATTTAAAGTTACTCAGTTTTTGGCATTTAAATACGATGGAGCATTTAAATGCGGCATGGAAATACGAAACTGAGTGAAAGTTACTCTATTTACCGTAGATCTGTGTTCAGTATGCAACAATGATAAAGATACATTATTTTTTGTCTCAACATAGAAAAGTTAGGACAATGTCTTTATCATTCATGCATTCGTGAGTTTGGATTCACTGCTAAGGACATAATAAAAATAAATTTTACGGTTATTCTTTGAACATATTATTTATATAAATCGAATTCTTAATTAAAAGACGAAGTTGTATCCACGAATAGTCCCAATATGGTGCTTATGGACTAACATTACATCAATACTTGTCGAAAGGCTCAAAACAGCAAACGTCTTATTCAGCATGTCTAAGCAAAAGGGTCCTCCCTTAGCTCAGTCAGTAAAGGCGCAGCTACAAAGCAACACCATGCTGGAGGTGGCTGGGTTCGATTCCCGGTCTGGTCTAGGATTTTTTGTCAAGGAAAATTTCTCGACTCCTAGGCATAGCGTATGATTGTACTTTGCCACACAATCATACTAATGCAAAAATGGTACCTGGCATCGAAAGCTCTCAATTAATATTTGTGGAAGTGCATTTAGAACACTAAGTTGAGAGCAAGCAATAAGCTAATTGTGAAAGCAATAAGCTTGAAATCCCAAAAAAAGCACAAGTATAACTTGTTGAATATCGTTTCTAGCTCAATAACGAGTTATGATTTAAATTGTAATAGATTGCATATAAGGCTGTGTCAAGGGACAAGTACCCTATGATGATTGAGTTATTGACGAGTGTTAAGTGTGAAAACTCTTCCCACCCAAATTCTTCTTTTATTCACCTCAAGAAGACCTCGAGTAATCGGTTCTACCCCAATCACATTAGTTTTAAGATAACTGATGTATATAGAAATGAAACGTGGCTCTGTAAAGTTGATTCGATTAAGCCTGTACAAATTAATAAACTTGTTAGAAAAAAAGTGAAAAACTGCGTGATGACGGGAGTTGAAGCTATCAAAAATGTCTCCAAAAAGATCTTCAAGTTATGTTTTCATTTATAAGTAACTCTGTGTGCCAAATGCGCATATGCTATGCATATTCCCAATTTGCTTGTAAACAAACAAAAATATTGTTGATACGTATTATCTGAACAGCTCAAACAAATGCAAACTAACAAACTCTTTTTCTTCTCTTTCTTTCCAGCGATCAAACACCTTGAACCCCATTCCCGGCCGACCGACAATTGTCAGAGAGCTCATCAAACATTAGAATAATTTACAAAATGTAACATGCAAACGATAGAGGTAAAACGCGAAGCAAAACAAAACGAAACAAAACAAAAACTCTACCAACCAATTTCGAAGTAGAACGAGTGAAACAAGCTTCGAGTAAACAAATTTATTCAAATTCAAAACGCCGACAATACCGGACTATTAAATAACACTTCTTATTTCGATTCCAATTCGAGAAAGAAGAGCCCAAAATAAAAAAAAGGGGAAAAGGATGATTCACGCCGATGATGCCGATCGTCTCGAGTTAAAAGCAGTGGAATAAGTGTTTGATGTTGCATGCATCACTTTCCCAGTGCAATGAAGTTACCTCAGCGCTTTAGAATCGGATAAGAATACAACGCGAGAAATGAGCAACGGTGCGCGATGTGGAGCGTGGTCTTTATTTATTCTGGCCGGCTGCCAACATAATGGTGATAATTAGATGAATGAAGCGGGTAAAGTGAGTGAAGCAGTGGAAGTGGAAGTGGAACTGGGGTAAATTACACGGGGAGATAAAAAATAATAATAATAAGAAGGTGCGAAATCGAGATCGAGCGGTAATCTTCGAATTTGTGTGTGAGTGATAAATGAGCCAAGGCGAACGGCGAGTCGGAAGCGCAGATAAGGATTGAATAATGGATACCGCCTGCTGGAGAACGGTGCTCGTCGTTGGACTGGCGCTTTGCCACGTTTCAAAAGGTAAGTTCACCCGTCTGCTTAGGATATCCGAAGATTTTCGCTAATTACCTCTAAAAATTGGATGCTTTAATTACACCTCGACGTCGTCGTAATGGAATCCCATTTAAGTCTTCGGCTATTCGCTTCGGATGGTGCTTAAATGCAATATTTGCAGTCATTAAAAACTAAACGAGTTAAAATAACACCTCCGTCTGTGAGCAGCAGGGGTATCCCAACTAATTGAGATCAAAGTCGGTTTCTGACAGGAGACCCAGAAATTAAATTACTATTAAAACAGCGACGGCAGGGCGAAAAAGCGTAAAAGCGAGACTGTCCGCTTGCTCTTGGAAGATGCATCTTCTTCTACTGAGGACAAGGATGCCTTGGCTTTTGCTCTGAAGTACCCACTAATGAATTTACTTCGCTTACTGCCACCCGATCGGAGGCCCTTAGGGAGGATGACGACGACGGCGAAAAGACTTAAAAGACACTTATCTGCATAAAATTATCTGATATTAAAGCGCGAGTGAGCAAGAAGTGTTTCTCCACTTTGCGCTGCTTGTTCGTTTTGTTTGAGGTTCAGGTTTCGTTATTTGGCTTTGGATCTTGGATGTTTGCCATTCTTTCTCCGGGCTGACGGTTGTTGTAAGGAAATTTTGTGAATGTGCTCTCGTTACGCGCTTTTTATCGCCGAGGATGCCGCGTGGTTTGCTTTTTGGAATTGTGCTCTTGTTTCGACGCGGGCTGCTGCATTTCTCACGTTCCGTTGTTATTAAATTGTGGAACTTTTACCTGTTTGCGGGCGCACTGGGAGGAAATTGAAGAAGGTTTGATTTTTTTTTTCATAAATCGAAACATCGGTTGAGCAGTCATTCAGTAATTCACTTCATGGATTAAATAAAACTATTTATCACACTAGAAGAGAAGCGTACAGCCAACAGAAATTTCTCAAACATTTTTTTTCAAGCAAGGTGTATCTGGTAGTGGTATTCGAAGTTTTTATTTGATAACTTCACAATTATTCCAATTATCTCAAATGATTTCATGATTCTGTCTGTCTTAAAAAAAAGTCTAGCAATTTTATCTAGAACTCATAATTCATACTAGCATTTGATCCTATCTATAATATTGAAAATAAAATTTTCTTCGTTCCTTATGTTTCCGTTTTTGTTCTTCTTACTGTGTTCGCTGGTTTCACAGGTTTTGATGACTCAGTTGGTGTTTTTATTTTTTTCATTTATTTGGGAGGCTCAAATGTAGTTAGTTCATTCAATAAGAGTTCTTCTTCTCTGCAAATTAAAGTTCTTTCGATAACCATAGGTAAATCCAAAGTTTTGTCAGCTATGAATATTTTGCGAAAAACCTCGTTTTTTTTGCAAAATCATAACTTTCGCGATATTTTTTTCTCCATTATATAATTTTCGGAAAAACTTGTTCATATTATTTGCTATAATATATCATATATTAAGATTTTTTTTAAATATCGTTTATTGTTTATTTTGAAATATAATTACAATATATTTTTTTTGTTTACGGTGTATTACTTTTTTAGCAATCCGTTTTACTATCGATAATTCAGACAACAAATCCCCTGACTGCCTTAGGTTCGTATGGATCGTCCTTAACCTACATACAGCATGTTGCCACATGTTACAATGCGACGAATGCAAAAATATCAATCGGAGTTTAATAATTCTAGCCGTAGAGTGATTTAGTTGGCGATATGTCATCTTTACACCGTTAGTAGCGCTCAAGATCGATAAACCTGACTTGCCATTTCGATGGAATCTGGTTGGCGACCATCTGCACAAATACCGTAGCGATGGCGACAAGAACATAGACGTAATGGTAAAGCCAAGCCATACCCTGCGATATGCCTTATTTCTTCGGAATTGAAGACCCGCGTGAGTCTTGAGCGCTTCTGCGACTTGTTTTAATCCATTGACTTTTTTTTCGATCGGTTGTCAGACGTTTTCTGTTAAGTTTGACACGGGAATCCATTACCAACTTGTTTATTATGCGGGAACTATTTTTTTACGAATCCCTTGCTCTTCAGGCTTTGTTTCGAAAAAAATCCGCACTTTTAAAGTTTCAAAAATTTACCCTGGTGGCAAAAAAAAAGCTATTTGCGTGTGTTGCAATTCTAACGTGAACAATCTTTAAATGTCGAAAATATATATCATTTTAACGACCGTCGGTTGACATAAAACACTGCCTCTTCCGCTATGCTCGTCTTATAACGTTTTAAACGCAGTTTGTAGCCAAAATGGCAGCCATTGATTCAGAATAATACGATTACATACCATATGAGGACTTATGTTTTTATTTCGTTCCATGAAAACTGAAATACCCTACCAGATTTTCAGCCCCAAGACGATAGGTGCAAAATCGTATCATGGCTGCTGAGTTTTTTTTTTAAAACATGGTAAACTGAAACCATTTGTTTCAACAAATTTGTATGGAACCCTATATTTAGTGGATTTATTGTTCTATCGATCATCATAAACGCAAACTTGCTAAATGTACACTCAGAAAAAATCTAAACTACTTACTCTTTGATTGTTGTTTTTTTTTGTATTCTCCCATGCGCGGAAGTAACAATCTTTGATGAAGTTTGTCAGAAGCAGATAATTTCTCATCTCCATGCGAAGCGCTAGAATTGACGGTATTGCTAATTGTTAGAACGAATAGACATGTAATAGAAAGGTGTATTGATAGTTCCGTATAGAGCAACGGCAGGCTTTGAAAATTGAAAGATACAAGTTTGAAAACGAGCGGAGGGCATTGAACGGTAGTATCCGAGTTAGGCAATAACCATTTATCCCGTTGCATGGTAGACAAGGGGGAGGAAATCCCCTTGACTGGAAAAAAGGTTATGCAACCGATCGGGCTCTTATACTACCTATTGCTTTGATCTGGTTCTAGCGATTTGTCCCTCTCCCAATACTGCCTAGCACGGGTGAGAAATTATTTCCTGCAGTTGGGTTTATTTGTAGCATGCACCGCCTATTTCACACATTTGTCGTCTAGCAATAAATTAACGTCCACTTCTAGCGCTTCGCTCCTAGTTCAAAGTTCACACTAAATTGATAGTCCTTGAAATACAAGGGGCGTAGTTTAATGGTGAAATATAATTACTGTAGAGCGGGGTGACTTCGATCAACGGGGTGACTTAGACTGCAAAGTTCGATATATATTCAATTTAAAATTATCCATCTCCAAGTGCCTGATTTTTTTAAGCTTTGAACCATATATATTCAGCATTTTTTAGGATATATAAGTGCATTTTGTTTTTGGCATTTCTCTATGTCCTTCGCTATAAAAACATATTTAAAAAAAATGCTCCTTATGGTACTTTTTACCAAGCCCAACAACAATCATATATTAAAGCAATAAAATGATTTTTAAAAAAATCGACAACCACACTTTCAGATTACTTAAACATTCGTCTCTCTAAGCTAATCGAAAAAATATTAACTCTAAATTAGAAGAAACATTAGTAGTCTCCATTTAATTCCAACTACCGTTGCTTCTCTTCGACAGATACGCGTATTTCGTCTACAATGTGCAGACTTCTTCAGTGTCTCGTACTAAAAACTCGACTGATATTAAATATTAATTTTGTATACATAAACAAATAATGAATAAAAAAAAATATTTTGATCGAAAATTGAGAGCACACGAATAAACGCGACAACCTTCTCGAAGTGTTGCACTACCTTCCAATCTGTCAAAGGGTTTGCTTTGTTTTGTTCTTTCTTGGAGAAAAGGTGTGAAACATTTATTTCGACAATTTAATGGCATTGAGAAGTCCAAAATGCCAAGAAAGTTCGTGAAAAAAGTTGGCGGAAGAGCTTATTTACAGTACAGTTCCGAATCGATGAATGCTTCGTTGGAGGCAGTACGAAAAAAACGATATTCTCTGCGTGAAGCTGCTCGGACCTACAGCATTCCTTACAGCACCCTTCATGATACACTCAATGAACGGCACCTGCAGACGGTTGGTGGTCAGACAATCTTAACCGATGCCCAGGAAGCGGATCTCCGGGAAACTATCAAAATTGTAGGTGAATGGGGATTCCCTTTGACTCCGACCAGCGTAAAGCTATTGGTGAAAGGTTTTCTGGATAGTTACCAGATAAAAACGCGATTCCACAACAACAATCCCGGTAAGGACTGGTTCAAAATTTGAGGTCCATAAAAAAACATAACAAAGGGGGAGGGTTTTGAAAATGGTCCTTTTGTGCGTGACATAATTAATGAACGTTCCCTTTGGGGAATGCTCCTCCCCTATGCTATTCGGGAGACATCTGCATCAAACGGTTTGCATAAAAATTTGGTGTTTTTTTAATCAGCACTTCAAATGGATAAAATTGATTTTGATCGACGTCACCCCATTATTGAAAATTGGCCGCGGGAATTAAACAATTTTTTTAAAGTTAATCTGACATAATAAATTTTTAAAATTTCTGTGTAGTGTTAAACTACAGATGCCAGTACTGGTTTTGAAAATGTAAAACAAAATTTTAAAGATAATTATCATAGAAAATTTCAAGAAATAGTTCAAAAAGGGATCGAGGTCACCCCGTTTTACGGTACGTAGTTTAACGGAGAATTATAAAAAACTAAATTTAAAATATTTTCGCACCCTGGATTTGTTTTTTTTTTTTGTAAACTTCTAACCTACAAACTAATGACACCGACATTTTCTCAATCTGTCGGTGTGTATAAAAACTGTATCGATTTGAATGTTCGAGGATATTTTTGAGGTTTGAATAGTGGAACATGGGCATAAAGTTAAGTAGAGCATGCCAGATGCAGACATAAAATATCATTAATTATACTGATTAAAATAACCTATATAATCCAATTGGAATTCTATTTCATTTCTTATGAATTACCAATAAGTAAATGGAGAGATCCGATTTACTGTCATCGATTTATTCGAACATCGAATGCTGTTTTATTTATGGATTCAGAGCACTGATTTCAATACTTATGGTAAAACACGCAACAGAGACGCATTGAAAGTGAATTGATTGTTTGATAAAAATATCCCACTGAACCAGGCACTGAATACAACTACCATTTTATTTTCGTAATTCAATGAAATGTTGACGACGACGTATCAATATAACCCGAGCAGTTGAGAACCGAGTGGCGAAGAAGTTCTTTCTTATTGCAATATTTCGGCAAAATGTCGACGAAAGTTGAGGAATTTTGTGGATTTAATGACGGTAGAGATTAATGGGTAGGTAAATCCAAAATTGCTGTTGCTGCGCTCATAGCTGCTGTTCTAGTTAAAGAAAGCGACAATCCGCCCAGGTTCGGAAATTCATCGCAGAAAACTCCCACAATTCAAGATTCAGACGGCAGTTTTTGTTATGCAAAGAAATCTTCAGGAAGAACGAAAAGAGCAATCCAAAACTATGATGAACCATGAAATTTATTTTATTGACTGCAAATGTCGGAAGGAATTTGCGGAACCAATCGAAAAAGACAAGAGGATTCAAATTCATGGACAGTTGGAGTGGACAGTGGAGATTTAGATACTTTTGGCCAAGCTCAATTTTCGAGAGAACCGTACAATTGATTGCACTGAAACGACAAGTAAAATACCGTTTTTAGCTGGGGGAACCAAAGAAATGTAAAAGCTCAAAACATAATAATTAACTCTACATAGATTTTTTTTCCTTAAGTTTCTGTTAAAATGAGCCTTATCAACCGGATCTCAGATATTTGTATTGTAAATTTTACCAATAACAACATATTTTATACACTTTTTATACAACAGGCAATAGTTGGGAACCTAGAAAAAAATATGTTCCTAACAATAGGTCTATGGTTTCCATGTTATATCATTGTTATTTTACCTATGTGACCGACTGGTTTTCAGCGTGTGGCTATTTTCTGTACTTGTTTGCATTATTCGGTTTAAAGGTTCAATTTCAGCACATTTAGATTACTTGAAGACACAGCTTAACCAGTAAAATCATGGTGTCTAAAAAATTAAGTAAATTGAAAATTACGCAGAAGTGAACAGCTATAAATTGTATAATAATGTCTCAAATACTTTAAAATAAATCGGTCATCCAGATAGCAACATAGTTTTGTTGATTTTCGCCGAAACTATTACATATTTGGTTCATAGGCCAAATCAAGGAGCTAAGCTAACAATACATCCCGTTACCCTATGATTTATTTTAATCTCACAAGGTTTATTTGAATGTAAGTCATATTGTTACTATGAATCTAACATACATCTGTTAAATTTCAATGTTGAGCTAATCTGCAGCCCATGGGACTACGACCAAAGTTAATGCTTAAGTCCCAAACGTTTAAAGAAAAATGGAGCATCACTTGACCTTCCTAGACTAGATGCTCCCAACGACAATTGTTGAAAAAAAAAAGTTCTGTACACCAAACAGGACACTCTGTTTAACTAGTCTTTTCGACTATTTATTTCCCCTTTCCTATGATATCTTGGCCTTTGATGACGTGGTCTGATGAGCGATTGAGGAGTGTCTTTGTGGAGATTATTGCGTGTAGAAACGTGTCAGTAACTGGATCTGTTTCAAGGTGACATGCAATGGCTTCATCGAAAAATTCCATCATCGTTGGTCTATCAACGAGGTGTGCAATCGTCAATGCTAATGCTTATGCTAACTTTAAAATACCTTATTCAACAATAACATTTTCAAAGTGTGTAGACGTATTCCCACGTCAAAAAATATCTGGTTTATTTCTTATCAAAAAGTCGAAATCGTTGATTACAGCAGATTTTAAGTCTTTTGTTTCTATTTATTTAGAGCACGCGTTAATTAACATCTAATGTTTTCTGTGGCAAATTTAATATCACATGCAAATTTCTATTGAATATGATGGAGGTTGATTCATTACATTCAAGTCGTCGGATTTCCACAGGTTCTTTTTCAACCTGTTCTTCTTCTTCTATCTGGCTTTTTTGACGCTCATTAAACGAGCTATTGCTTGCTTAACAAATTAGTGTTCTAAGCGCACTTCCACAATTATCAATTGAGAGCTTGCTTTTCCAAAACCAATGCATGAATTTGTATATTGTGTGGCAAGCACAATTGTACTCTATGCCCAGGGAAGTCGAGAAATTTTCCAACCCGAAAAATGTCTAGACCGGTCGGGAATCGAACCCGCCGCCGCCTTCGGTTTGGTAGACCGTGCGTTTACCAACTACGCTATCGGAGGCCCTAAACTTTTCTCAAACTTTTAAACTGTGCATGTACCGAATAGCACTTGGCATTGCAAACTTGAGCATGCATGAACATGAGCATGATTGACCGCCCGAGGTCGCAACTTCGTTGTTGCCGCAGAGAACAAACAGATAATGCTTGGGGCAAACATACATCCTTAATGTGTAAAAACTGGTGATCCCAAACTAAGGCAATATCGGCGCCAGCCCCGTCCGAATGCAGGTCAAGTAAGGAAAGGGTAGGAATATGTTGGCGTGATACTCGCTTTATATGAAGCCGCGGAATCCACTGCACTTCCACGGGAAATCACTGGAATTTTGGATAACAGGATTGGATGGCAGCAGAATTCGTGTTGGTTAACGATAAGCTGTCAAGTGAAATATTTAAAAATTATTAACGATTTCTGATTTGAACCGATTTAAACCAACAGTAAGGATGCTATTTAGGATACTCACAAAGTGTGATTGTGATTTTTCATTGGTAAAACAAAGTGATTTTTAATAATGCTGAAAAGCCGATTTTGACCGGTTTACACCAACAGTAAGTATGCCATTGGTGCCACTCACAAAATGTGATAGTGGTTTTTCATTGGGAAACAAGGAGATGTTTCACCAGGCTGGAAAGCCGGCTTGTACCAATTTAAACCAACAGTAAGGATGCTATTGCGGCACTCACAGAGTGTGATAGTTGTATTTTATAAGGAAAACAAGGAAATTTATCTCAACCCATGAGAGCCAACTAAGACCGATGTACACCAACAGTACGGATGCCACTGGAGTCACTTACAAAATGGGAAAGTGGTTTATTTGTTCCAAGATAGGGTGGCCTTACGAGCATGGTGAACGAATAATTTGGATCACAATTAATTATGTACCTCACCACCGAATAGGCCAGCACTTGGCATTGCAAACTTGCACTACAAACTAAAAAAATATTAATTATACGTGAAACGTTTTTCAAATTTGATATACTTCAAAAAACGTGAACATAGATTTCATGTAAAATTAAGTATCATAAATTTCATACAATCATACAAGAAAGTATCATACATTTATTTAACGGGGCTTCTGAGTTGGATGAATACGATAATTAAACTACTGAGAAAGCATGTAAATTTTAGTGTCCTGAGATTTACACGCGCAATCGTTCTTTCATATTCGGGAGGCGTCGTAATCGTTGTTTATGTTCCTCGACCGATGTCAACAATGACTAACATTCCGTTTAATATTTCTTAGTGTGTACCACTCTCAAAATATGAAAGTGTTTTTTTTAGTGTGAAGGCAAGGTTCAAATAACGCTATAAGTTTATTTAGGCAAACATTAAGGATGCTGTTAGGACCGCTAACAAGGTGTGATGGTGGAAGAAGTTGAACATTATCCCACACAACAGCGTGATGAAAACCATCCTGTTATGATTTGTAATTGCAAAAGCAACATTCATCTGATAAATTGATAGTCAGAATATCAGAATCTTTTGCAAAGCATACCAAACGAAAATCACCAATCACTCCTTTCCTGCCCAGTGCCTTCTCGAGAACAGTTCCAACTTTGCCCGTTGTTTCAAAACGCGAAGTCATCCCGACGACAGAAAGAAAGCGAAAAAACTTTAATGAAAATTGCCCGAATTAAGCGTGTTTGCTCCAGCTCCATTCACCATCATCCCATTTACTGACCTTTCTGCCGCCATCTCGCGACAAACTCATGAATGAAAACGAGGACATGGAAGGAAGTCTCAAACTGTATTTAGTGGGTAGTCGGCCTTATATATATATTATGAGTGTTTTGCTCAAACTGCCAGCCGAGAAAAGCCGGTCCCAATTATGCCGAACGAGGCTATTCACCAAATGGAGCTGTTCGAGCACGAATGATAATTTTAATGCTGATTGTTTCCAATTCTTTCCGCGGTCTTCTAATGAACTTGTACCATTCAGTTGGGCTTTAATTGTCATTGTTATGTTTGAGGGATTCTTTTCCCTTTCAAACTTTGTCGGCTCCTAATGTCGGGTCTTGTTTGGAACGAACGAGATTAACGCCACGCAGTAGCATCTGGGCAGGAATTGGAATTGGTGCTTCCTGAAAATAGGAAAATAGAGAAAAAAAGGTCACGCACGTCAATATAAACTGTTATTATCGGAAAACCTTTTTCCGTACCCGAACCCTCTTACGATTACCAGTTTTCCACATGTGGTCCATTTGATCCTCGGAAATGGCAATTTAATGGGGTAACGGCTACGGCGGAGAGTAGGAAAAGAATATTAAATTGTCGCAAAGACTTTAACGACCTCTTTTCGGGGGAGTAATTGAATTCCGGCTTCCGTCGAAGTAAATTCCATTTCCCCGGATGACAAGAAGGGAAAGCACCGAATGCACCGAATTCCCCAATCCAATAGTTTTCCAAACATGAACGCTCACAAACGTCTTCATCAAGGAAATCCCGTATTTATCATTATTTACTTTATGTCATAATGGCAAACTTTTCGATTACGACCCATTCCCAGTCAGAAAATGCTCTTTTTGCAGCCCATCTATGGCATAGGGTGGAAACGAGACGAACAGAAAGAAAAATGGGGGCGCAACTAGCCAAATGGCTAATGGACACAACATCCCTTTTGCCCGTCCACCCGAAGGGGCACCTTGCCGAACGCACAAATTGAAAAACTGCCCTTCCACCAGGTCGGAATGAGATTCCTGGACCATTGAATATAGCGTTTTATGCGGGAAAGCGGGTATGTAGACAGAGGATGGAAGTTTGCAGTTTATGAAAAAGTTTTCCGCCCTTTATTCATATCGCTTCTCATTATCTACAGGGTGGTGCTTTCAGTCGGTTGGTCCCGGTTTGCGTCGATTCGGGCAGGTTGAAGTCGTTGCGAGGTGGAATAAGTTGGATTCAAGTTCTGGTGGGTAGGAATGAATATTTACAGGTTTTTCCTGAATGCATTGGAGGAATTGTGGGCTTACAAAGGGCTGAAACCTTGGAATAAGTGCCGAAAAAGGCTGTGTCTTAAACGAACGATTGTCAATATTCAATCTCCATCTTTCCTCTTAAAAAGTGAATTTCCTGTAGGAAACATCCAAAGTCATGGTGATTTCCTTTAAAATCCATTCATTGACAAATTCTTGCAAAATACTAATAATATGAACAGATAGAGTTATTTGTGAACTACGCTATGGTCACCAAGAAAGAATCATTCTGAAGTACAGCTCTAATCGGACCGCCGCATACTGATACGTGCGAAGTGGTTCTTAAGGTCTGTATCCGCAATAATCCGGACACCTCAAAACATGAATAAAACATAAATTTCGCATTATATTTCCGTCGTAGTTGTTTATTTCAGATTCATGGGATGTGTTTTAACAATTCGTGAATACAAAACAAAGTTATTCGGTATATGCATAACATTTTCGAACTTTGCGCATAGCTCCGTCCATTAGGGTTTGTACAGACTCTTCAGAAATCGTAGAAGCCGTCTTTGTCCAAATTTGCTGGAAGTGTTTGATGTCTTTGATTCCTTGCTTCTTTATTCCAGAAAGCTTCCGCTTCATCAGAGCCCAATATCTCTCGATTGGTCGTAGCTCTGGGCAATTTGGCGGGTTTGAGGTTTTTGGTACAATGTTCACTTGATTTGCTTGGTACCACTCCATCACAGTTTTAGCATAGTGGCATGATGCCAAATCGGGCCAGAACAAAGGTTTTCTTGGGCCTTTATGAGGGCAGTTCTGCAGACACCTTTCGATAGATCTACTTGTTGATTGTGCCGTAGTGACAAAGATTTACCGCCAAGTGCAAATTCTTGCACACTTCGATGTCTTCATTCTGAAGCCAGTTTAGTCAGCCCGTACATTTCCAGTATACCCTGTGTCAATAACAACATCAATATCAATATTTCGATATCAAAAATTCATATCTGATGAGAAACTCTTAAAAAAAGATCGCACATTATACTTGGAAATGTATTTCAAATCACATATGACCGATGTGCGCTTGACCGATTTACGAAAATCATCATCAGGAGCTGAACATTTCTAAAAATATTTAAAATCAGATTGCACCATCAGAATACGTTTATTCTTACAAATATTAAAATTTTGAAAAATACATCAAAAGTTGATGTTCTAGAAACTTTTTTCTCAGACATTTCTTCATCCTGCAATCATCGCTTCGATTTGCGTACAAGTTTTATGTTTTTACAATAAAAAAAATATAAGAAATTAAAAGGTTGGTTTTTGAGATATTAAAACATTCATGTTTATCGTCCATTTTTATTCACGAAAAAAAAAATTTCAGTGTTTATTTTTTCACAACCTGCACACATAGGGCCACAACCTGTTCTCAGACAGTTTTTTAGTTCAACCAAAGGTTTTCGAGCTACAGTTTATTAATTGAAGTGCTTTTCAAAATGCTTACGCTCTTTTGAAAAGTGACTCTTGAACACAATTTTTTTTTAAATCAGTGGAAAAAAACTTACTTTCGTGGGTAACGTGGGTAACGTGTGCCCAAATTTTCAATTACACTTGCACTGTACCTATGTCACAATGTACGGAAAATCGATTTTTGATGGTCTTGTTTAGGTTTTGTCTCAGGAAATGGTCCATTTTACCCGATTTCTCCTCAAACTTGAAGGAAACTCATAAACCATGTGGTTTAGAAGATTTCAGCACAAGATTCAGTCGAAAAAATTTCATCTCATCAAAAAAATACAGTAGGAAAAATGAAGTTTATTTAATTGACAATCGACTACAAAAGTTTACTCTTCGACGTATCATTGTCTTCACTTCCATCAGAATCTGTATAACGGTCTTCAGCATCATCTACGGTCTCTTTATTATTTACTTAGAAATATCCCAGCTGCTTACAAAAGTCATCCTTGGCCAATCTTCAAAACCGCATGGTACATTAGTATATTCAAGTATGAGAGGAAATCAGGTAATTACACTCAGTAGCAAAAAAAAAAAAATTAATAGAATTCACCTCGGCTTTTTTTTTGCACCGCTATTTCAGCAAGGTCAATATCGGGTGAAAGAGAGAAATACTCATGTTGGAGCGTCAACTTTGACGTCAGCTGTAGTCCAAACCACTTGATGGAAACAGTTCAAATTTTGTTCACAAAGTTTTTTGTATTGTTGTAAGCTATGGACAAATTTTTTATACGCTACCTAATTTTTTCTCAAAAAGACGGATTTTTAAAATTGCTATGTCCAAAATTTTTTTTCACATATGTTATGATAACTTCAAATTTATAAACTTTATCAACATGAAATTTTGGTCGCATAAAGTTTATACGTTTGTTATAGTGTTGTGAAATTTTCAGCCAAAAGTATTGATAATTGACAAAGTAACAGAAGGTTGAACAACGCGTTTTTTTAAAGCAAAATTTTGCTCGGCTTTTTTTTGCTACTGAGTGTACCTTAATTTAGGTTCGACAGTTTTTACACACATTAATTGTTATGTTATGTATTCTCCGTGCGAGGAGTAACGATTATGATGTAGAAGGAGATGTTCGCTCATCACCATGGGGCACCAAGAGTGAACAACAATGTTTTTGGCTAGAATGAAAGATGTGAAGAGAAAGTGTTGAAAGGTCCGTCAGAGTGCGGCAGGTAGGAAAATTAACAGATGTTTTTGAAAATTGAGCGAAAGGGCATGTATCCAGTGGTACTCGAACCATGGACGTCAATCATTCATCTTTCATTCTAGCCAAAAACATTGTTGTTCACTCTTGGTGCCCCATGGTGATGAGCGAACATCTCCTTCTACAGTTTTTACACATTGAGGATGTGTCTTAGTTCCATGCAGCGATGGCGATCAATTCCAGTCAGCGCAGTTGGGATTTTCTGAAAAAAAAATCTCTGATCACGCCTTCAATAGAAAGAGACGTAAAGCGGTTGGTCCCGGCCCATGTGTTGTTAGGTTCGATATGTAAGGTCCAGGTCCCAGGTATAGCGAACCAGCCTCAGGCTGTAAGTCACGTAAATATTAAACAAAAAAAACAAGTTTCAAGCCTCTTCTGTTGGTTCTCTGTACACGTTTCAGTGACTCAATTTCTTTAGAAATCAATAACGGCGCCGGCCTCGTCCTGAGCCCTCCCTTTGAACATTTCTTCGGTATTGGTGAAAATGTATTTTGCATGAGTTGAGAGATCCTTGGTGCCTACATATAACTTTTTAAAAAGGCATGTGTGGTTTTAGACACATAGTTCTCAAATTTTAATAGCTCCAAATCCTCAAAATTGCGCCCTAAAAAAGTTGTAGAGAAATTTTTTATTTTTTCTTTTTATTTGTGGTGCTTTATACATACGTGTTTTAATTATCTCATCCACAAACATTTTCATGCGCATCATTCATTTCAACTATTATTTTTTTACTTCTCGTCTTGCACTTCTCTACTTCTTCTCCTATTCCTCATTAGGTTGGCTCCAACTTGTCTTACAATTTATAATTTTTCTCCTTTCTCTTGCTCTATTTCCTCTCGTTTTTTTTTTAAATTTTATTCTTCCACTTTTTTCCTGCTTTATTACTGCAATTTTTCTTCTGTTTCTCTCCTCCTACTAATGCTTCAATTTATTGTGCTTCTGCTCTTTCGTATCTCTTCTTCGACTTCTATTTGTCCACTTCATCCTCTTTGCTTTTTTTCTCTTCCGGTTTATTATTAAACTAGCTGAACCGAGGTTATCCTTGCTACGCTTGGAACTGACTGAATGAAAATTTAACTAAACTGGTGCTTTAATTGTTTTTTTTTTTTTTAAATAAGTTTTGTTACAATATTTTCGTTTGCAAATGTGTGTAAATTCTACAAAATAAAACGTGAATATGTGTTCTCAATTTTGGTATCAAACGTTAGTTTCTACCCTGGATTTTCTTTCTGTGGTGCAGCATTCCAAAGACAAAACGCAGTATCCTTTCATTTGAACGTGAGTTTATCTTGCATAACCTTAGATTAACTTCTGGTGCATAATGTAGCACTGAGAACATACCCCATTCTCGACAAAGAAAGGGTTAAAACTTCTATCAGAACATGCTGTTTACCTGAGAAATACACATTTTGTGTTTTAGTTGCCTGGGTTATTTTCATGTTTGGTTGAAATTCGAAACCCACGCCCCCCCCCCCCCCCATTTAAAGAGGAGAGAGTTCCCAAACCACTATAGAAACGTTTTTTGCCTTCATAAACCTGCACAAGTTTGGTACATTTTGCTTCATTAGTTCTTAGGTTATGTAGAATTGTTGACATTTATATGAAAGCCTTCCCTTACAGAAGAAGAAGGGTGGTCTCGAACCACTGCAGAAACATTTCTTACCTCTAAAATTCTCACATGCCAAATTTGATTCCATTTTGTGTTTCATTTTTATGGGAGCCCCTCCTCCTAGAGAGATCAGGGGTCTTCAACAACCATAGAAACATATTTTGCCTCCATAAAACCTCACATAGCAAATTTGGTTCCATATGCTTCATTAGTTCACGAATTATGCAGAAACTTCTATTTAATTTGTATGGAAGCCCCCCCTTCTAGAATGCGGAGGGGTCTTAAACCACTATAGAAACATTTTTTTCCTTTAAAAACTCTCACATGCAAATTTAGGTCTGCTTTGCGCATCGGCTGTGAACGGTTGTGTCGATTCTTTGTTGCGCACTTTTCTATCATCAGGAATAGCGCATTATCTATTGTTCAGCGGCGCGATTGTACGAGTGAGTGAAAAAAATATAGAACAATAAAGTTGCGGTCAGGTGATATATGTTGGTTGCTGTGGGTGTAGATCGTAATTGATTTTATGGTTGGTTTTGACCCGTAAAATTGGTTCACCATAGTCGCTGAATCATCATGTTAAGGATTTCATTGTTTTCCCCATGAAAATAGTGAGAAATGATTGTGATTGCACTGTGATCGAGTGGTTTGGGTCATTATTAATTAGCTATTTAATTACGACCTGTATAATTAGTTCACCATATGCGCCGTATCACCTTGATGTTGTTTTGTTTCGGTCATTTATTGTTTGGTGGCGTGAGTTCGTGTTCGATGCTTTGTTGCGAACTGCCTTTACTATCTGGCATAGCTCGGTTTCTTTCTTTTTTCGAAGAAATTGTGCGCTCTCGATCTGAATAAGCCGTTTGATACATAAAAAGCGTTCGTTCAGTTGTTTGCGGAAAAGTTTTGATGTCATTTTGATGTCAATATTTTGTTATGGGGCGTAGCGTTTTGTCTTTTGTTTTGGTTGCCTATTGTTCGTTGCACGAGTGATCGAGTGAGCATGAAAAGTCGTGGTTCGCCGTACTGTTGGTGTAGATCGGTCCAACTTGGATCTCAGGCGTTGAGATGCATGGACTTGTTTTCCTAATGAAATACCACAATCGCACTTTGTGAGTGGCCCCAATAGCATTCTTACTCTTGGTTTAAATAGGTTCAAATCGGATATCGGTACTAAGTTTCGAATATTTCACTTGACAGCTTATCGTTCACCAAAACGAACCGTGCTGCTAATCAATCCTGTTCTCGGTTTCTAATAAAGCGACCCAGCAAACACAAAATCGTATATGTTATCGGATATAAGTACAAAGTGGAGGCGACATACGTCCATGCGTCCATTTGACTTCATGTAAAATGTACGTATATCGCCTCCACTTTGCATTCTTATCCGCTATCATATACGATTCTGTTTTTGCTGGGTAGTATCACATCAACATATCCCTACCCTTTCCTTACTTGACGTGCATTCAAAAGGGGCCAGCGCCGGGTTTGCCTTAGTTTGAGATCACCATTTTTTACACATTGAAGATGTATGTTAGTCCCAAGCATCATCTGTTGGTTCTCTTTGTAATAACAGCAGATCTGGCAAAAACGGAGTAGTAACCTCGGACGGTCAATCATGCTCATGCTTAAAAACCCTCACATGCAAATTTGGTATCCATTGCTTGATTAGTTCTTGCGTTATGCAGAAATTTGTGTGGGAGCCCACCCCCCCCTCATAGAGACGTCCAAAAACCCTTCCATGCAAAATTTCACGCCGATCGGTTCAGCAGTATTTGAGTCTATAAAATTCAGGCAGACAGACAGACAGAAATTAATATTTAAGTGTACAGATTTCTTCTATTTCACTATTTTCGCTTCTTTGGCTACCCGTGATTCTGCGTTCCTTTTCCAACTGTTCTACTTGATTTTGTCTTGATTCGTAGATATTTTCATTGCCATTTCTTCTTTCGCTTCTGTTCATCAGTTTTTCTCCATCCGCTTATTTTTCGTCCGTCCGTACTAGCATCGGACACGTTTCAGATTTCCTCGCTTTCTTCATCAGCTTCATCCATTTTGTGATTCCGCTACAGTTGTTTTCCTCAGAAAACTTGGCATTCGTGTTGTTTGCTCCTCTGTATTTGCCATGTATTTGCCATCACGTGGGCTAGTCCCAATGTCATTTTTCTGCCTTTAGTTTACAAAATTTCGGTATTCAAGAATTATATGCAAGACATTCATCATTGTACAGCAGCAATCACAATTGGGCAGCGATTCTTTCTTCAAGAACACGTTGCTTGGTCACGCTCCGTCCATTTGCAGGTAACTTCCTTCACCTCCCTCAACTTTAACTCCCCATTCTTATACCACTGGTTATCGGCAGCGTATCGATTGCTTCACTTTCCACAAAGCATCTTCCTCTGAAATTTGCACATCACTGACCATTAGCTAGTTCATCGACTTCGGAATTCCCACTGATTCCGGTAGGCCCACGAATCCATCAGAATCGAATTGGTTTGTTTCGCTCCATCTCTCCCACTTCTTGAATCCACGGGTGCCAGGATGTTCCTGCCTCCGATGCCAGTAGACAGCAAGCAGAACCCGATAGCATTACCAACTCACTATTCAATTTTGGGATCGTGATCTTGATGGCGTATGCATACGCAGGGAAGACTCTGCATACCTTTGGAAGACTGTAGGTGCCAGCAATTCCTCAGAAGAAAAATGTGGCCCCGGCCGTATATTCACACTAAGAACTATCGGTGTTAGGCGAGGGTCTATCGATGGAAGTGAGTGCTCAACAACTGTTGCAGGATCAGGTGAGAAGCGCTGTACCAATCAGTTCTTAGAGACGATTCAAGGCTCGTTGAATCAACGGAAGAGTGGTGTTGCCACTATTCTTCGTATCTTTTCGAATGGCAGATCACACTATGGACGATGCTGCCAGCAGTTCAAATAGCAGGGTACCGCTTCGGCAATGTTCATCGGACTGGTCACGAAAACTCAAGACAAAAGACATCTAATCTAATCTGATCTATGCTCCGGAAGCATACCGAACCAGTGAGTTGTACGTAAGAGGGAGAGTCTGCACAGTTGCTGGCTCTCCTCGGCTCACTGAGCCTACTGCGTAGGTCAGCTTCGCGTTTACTATGGCCCATCCCACCAGCAGTAGGGATGCCCGGTTGCCACGTGGAAGCGTGGAATCGATCATCTCCAAAATCCGCATTCGAGACTCACACGTTTTCTTCACCATCTGTCAGGGTAGCTTGCATATCAAATCCAATCAAATCCAAATCCAATCCAACCAATCCAACCAATCCAATCAATCCAAATCAATCCAAATCCAATCCAAATCAATCCAATCCAATCCAAATCCAATCCAAATCCAATCCAAATCCAATCCAAATCCAATCCAAATCAATCCAAATCCAATCCAAATCCAATCCAAATCCAATCCAAATCCAATCCAAATCCAATCCAACCAATGCAACCAATCAAATCCAATCCAAATCCAATCCAAATCCAATCCAAATCCAATCAACCAATCCAATCCAATCCAAATCCAATCCAAATCCAATCCAATCCAATCCAAATCCAATCCAATCAATCCAACCAATCCAACCAATCCAAATCCAATCCAAATCCAATCCAAATCCAATCCAAATCCAATCCAAATCCAATCCAAATCCAATCCAAATCCAATCCAAATCCAATCCAACCAATCCAAATCAATCCAACCAATCCAACCAATCCAAATCCAATCCAAATCCAATCCAAATCCAATCCAACCAATCCAAATCCAATCCAAATCCAATCCAACCAATCCAAATCCAATCCAAATCCAATCCAAATCCAATCCAAATCCAATCCAACCAATCCAAATCCAATCCAACCAATCCAAATCCAATCCAAATCCAATCCAAATCCAATCCAAATCCAATCCAACCAATCCAAATCCAATCCAAATCCAATCCAAATCCAATCCAAATCCAATCCAAATCCAATCCAAATCCAATCCAAATCCAATCCAAATCCAATCCAAATCCAATCCAACCAATCCAAATCCAATCCAAATCCAATCCAAATCCAATCCAAATCCAATCCAAATCCAATCCAAATCCAATCCAAATCCAATCCAACCAATCCAACCAATCCAAATCCAATCCAAATCCAATCCAAATCCAATCCAAATCCAATCCAAATCCAATCCAAATCCAATCCAAATCCAATCCAAATCCAATCCAAATCCAATCCAAATCCAATCCAAATCCAATCCAAACTAATCCAAATCCAATCCAAATCCAATCCAAATCCAATCCAAATCCAATCCAACCAATCCAAATCCAATCCAAATCCAATCCAATCCAATCCAAATCCAATCCAACCAATCCAAATCCAATCCAAATCCAATCCAAATCCAATCCAAATCCAATCCAAATCCAATCCAAATCCAATCCAAATCCAATCCAAATCCAATCCAAATCCAATCCAAATCCAATCCAAATCCAATCCAAACCAATCCAAATCCAATCCAAATCCAATCCAAATCCAATCCAAATCCAATCCAAATCCAATCCAAATCCAATCCAAATCCAATCCAAATCCAATCCAAATCCAATCCAAATCCAATCCAAATCCAATCCAAATCCAATCCAAATCCAATCCAAATCCAATCCAACCAATCCAAATCCAATCCAAATCCAATCCAAATCCAATCCAAATCCAATCCAACCAATCCAAATCCAATCCAAATCCAATCCAAATCCAATCCAAATCCAATCCAAATCCAATCCAAATCCAATCCAAATCCAATCCAAATCCAATCCAAATCCAATCCAAATCCAATCCAAATCCAATCCAAATCCAATCCAAATCCAATCCAATCCAATCCAACCAATCCAAATCCAATCTCAAATCCAATCCAAATCCAATCCAAATCCAATCCAAATCCAATCCAAATCCAATCCAAATCCAATCCAAATCCAATCCAAATCCAATCCAAATCCAATCCAAATCCAATCCAAATCCAATCCAAATCCAATCCAACCAATCCAACCAATCCAAATCCAATCCAACCAATCCAAATCCAATCCAAATCCAATCCAAATCCAATCCAAATCCAATCCAAATCCAATCCAAATCCAATCCAAATCCAATCCAAATCCAATCCAAATCCAATCCAAACCAATCCAAATCCAATCCAACCAATCCAACCAATCCAAACCAATCCAAATCCAATCCAAATCCAATCCAAATCCAATCCAAATCCAATCCAAATCCAATCCAAATCCAATCCAAATCCAATCCAAATCCAATCCAAATCCAATCCAAATCCGAATCCAAATCCAATCCAAATCCAATCCAAATCCAATCCAACCAATCCAAATCCAATCCAAATCCAATCCAACCATTCAAACCAATCCAACCAATCCAACCAATCCAAACTCCAATCCAAATCCAATCCAAACCAATCCAAATCCAATCCAAATCCAATCCAAATCCAATCCAAATCCAATCCAAAATCCAATCCAAATCCAATCCAAATCCAATCCAAATCCAATCCAAATCCAATCCACATCCAATCCAAATCCAATCCAAATCCAATCCAAATCCAATAACCAAATCCAATCCAAATCCAATCCAACCAATCCAAATCCAATCCAAATCCAATCCAAATCCAATCCAAATCCAATCCAAATCCAATCCAAATCCAATCCAACCAATCCAAATCCAATCCAAATCCAATCCAATCCAATCCAAATCCAATCCAAATTCAATCAATCCAAACTCAATCCAACAATCCAATCCAAATCCAATCGAATCCTATCCAAATCCAATCCAAATCCAATCCAAATCCAATCCAGTCCAATCCAAATCCAATCCAAGTCCAATCCATATCCAATCCAACCAATCCAAACCAATCCAAATCCAATCCAACCAATCCAAATCCAATCCAAATCCAATCCAACCATATCCAGATCCAATCCAAACCAATTCAAATCCAATCCAAATCCAATCCAAATCCAATCCAAATCCAATCGAAATTCAATCAATCAATCCAAATCGAATCCAATCCAAATCCAATCAATGAAATTCAATCCAATCCAATCCAAATCAAATCCAAATTCAATCCAAATCCAATCAGATCCGAAATCAATCCAAATCAATTCAATCCAAATCCAATCCGAAATCCTATCAAATCCAATCCAAATCCAAATCCATTCAAATCCAATTCAGTTCCAATCCAACCAATCCAAATCCAATCCAAATCCAATCCAAATCCAATCCAAATCCAATCCAAATCCAATCCAAATCAATCCAAACTTAAATCCAATCCAAATCCAATCCAAAATCTAAATCCAAATCCAAATCCAATCCAAATCCAATCGAAATCTAATCCAACCGAAATCAAAATCCAAATCCTAATCCAATCGAAATGCAATTCAAAATCAATTCAAATCCAATGCACATCCAATCGAAATCCAAACCAATCCAAATCCAATCATAATCCAATCCAAATCCAAATCCAATCCAAATTCAATGCAAATCAATCCAATTTAAATCCAATCCAATGGAAATCCAACTCCAAATCAATCCAAATCAATCCAATTGCAATCCAACCAATTCAAATCAATCCCAATCCAATCCCAATCCAATTCAAAATCAATTCAAACTCAATTCAAATCTAATTCAAATCCAATTCAAATTCAATTCAGATCCAATTCAAATCCAATCGAAATCGAATCAAATCCAATCCAAATCAATTTAAATCAAATCCAAATCTAATCCAAATTCAATCCAAATCCAATCCAATGGAAATCCAAATCCTATCAAATCCAAACCAATCCAAATCAATCCAAAACCAATCAAATCCAATCCCAATACAATTCAAAAATCAATTCAAACCCAATTCAAATCCAATCCAAATCCAATTCAAATTCAATTCAGATCCAATTCAAATCAAATAGAAATCCAATCCAAATCCAAATCCAATCGAAATCGAATCCACATCCAATCGACATCCAATCCAAATCCAACCCAAATCCAATACAAATCCAATCCGAATCCAATCCAAAGCAAATTTTATTCACAATCCGTTCTTTGAAGTTTCAGTTTAACCTTTAATTTTGGATCTAGAGTGAACGGGAATGTTCTCCTTGAGATCTAAGAACATCTTCTAGTACTCTATTTTAGGTTGTCTTCAATTTTATCTGACTTAAATATTGAGCTTAGCTCTTAAGCACTTTAAAATTAAAATCCTTAAGAGCTACTCATCAAACAATATGAGTTGATTAAAAGCTGAATAAGCTTCTCTTTACGCATAGGATGCCAATTTTTGATTGAATAAGCTGTAATACGACTTGCAAAAATTTCCCATCTCGAGCATTCTCCGAACAACTCGAGGAAGTTTTGCCTAACGAACTAACCCAATCAAGTGCTGCACATCCAGTGGAAATCAAAACCCGTTTTGTCCCCTTCCGATTTCGCAACGTGAAAGTGTCCCCGCCTAATGACGAGCGCGCGCGAGTTCATGGGATAATTTATGCACCAAAAATTAAGCAGATCCCAGCCGAAAATCTGCGAGAGCCCACAAAGCGAAATCCGTCGGAGATCGGCAAGCGGCGATAAGATTTGCTGCATTTATTCGCGGCGGTTCACTATTGGCTTATGCAAATGTCACACTGCCGCCCCGAGGGAGAGTAGGAATGTTAATTAATACGCTTCTTCCCGGCAATGTTTCCCTTAAATTTAATTAGCGGCTGACTGTCGTCCTGTGTGCCTGCCAGGCTGGAATTCGACTTTTTCGAACGACACCTCAAGCGAGGCAGTCACGAGCTGCGACGCTACCTTTGACCCCAGGAGTCACACTCGATAAATATTCATGCACTCGGAATTGTACTCTAGCGATCGTTAAAATAAACATTTGTACGGTTCCAGTCTGCCGAAATCGCAGTAGACCACCGCACACAAATTAACCAATTATCCTTCGTCTCGCCACCGCCAGTCGCCATGAAGATGCGTACAGGAACGGCAAGGAGTGCGCAAAGTTCTCACGATCCGGTAAGGATCATTACGTATTCACCACGGCGCACCTCCGCACACCGGAATGAGTGATGAGGTGTATTTCGTAGCTGCTGTTGCTCCTTGTGCGCCATCTGACTCATCGGCGACGAAGGCGGTGGCATCTGTTCGTCAGCCGAGCAGCAGCAATCGATCGTTCGTGATCTTGATCTCGGCCGTTTCGACCTGATGTGCATCATCATCGTGTTCGCAGCCACAGGAACAGGAGGATCACTTTCGGGCAATTTTCCCTTTTCACTCCTTCGACATTGGACTGCTGCTCCGATCCCCGACCAGAACGTGTAAGAGTATCATCTTTTCTATTGAATTTCCGTAATTAATACGTCCTCCGAATCGATCGTCTCAGTTTTTCTGCCTATCAAAATTCTGTATGCACGCCACCTGAGAGGAGCGAGAGCCTCGTCGGATGAGTAGGCTGTGTTGTTTTCTTTTTGGAACCTACACGCGATTCCCCGGCGAAGACGATGATGGGCAGAAGCCGCCGCCGTGCAGTTAGATGATGTACGGAGGATTTGCATGCAATATGCAGTCTACTGGGTACCATGAACTGAGGGATTTTTTTTTCACAGCAGCCTACTGCGCATCAGCACAGATTGATTGCGGCAGACGTTGCCAAGGGAGCGGCGGTTGGAGAAATGCGAGATGAATATTCATAACTTCCCGGGGCCACGGTCCGGATTTGAGCTGAAGGCGTTTGTGTGCGGGGGAACTTCAACCAATAATAAACGAGCCAAAAGTCGTGAATCGCTTGTAATTGCTCTGGAAACACTGTTAATTTTGCGCGAAATGAAGTAATGATCGGCATTGCGCATCCGCCGAGGAAACGCGGGGGTTGGAAACTATCATTTTTCAAATAAATATCACTCCGCGGCACCACCCGAATCACCGCCATCGCCTACTAGGATTGTCAGTGTCAAACGGTGTGGTGGGAGAGTGTTTCGCGCCGCAACTGGCATCTTAATATGCGGCTGCTTCTCGTTTTCCTTCTGCCCTGCCATATTTTTCTCCCGATGATTTCTTCGCTCATTTATGCATACAGGCAAGGTATTAAGCTACGTTTTATATGCAGTTTGCGGCTGCTGGTGTTTTACTATTTTATTTTTTTCTCTCGCAATTACCATTTTTCTGTTTTGGTTCGTTGATCTGCCTGGGAGAGGAGGGGGCGGGTCGGTCGCGGGTGGGATATGAAAAATGGCAATGGGACTGATGGTGGTGTAATAAAAATGTGAATCTTTACGGGGCGTTCGATCGCGTACTTAAGCCAGACTAAGCACGCCACAGAGCAGCACTACAGGAGCGCAATAAAGTGGCGGAAATAGTGCCAATAATTAGCCCAGCATCAATCCCGCGTCTAATTGCTGTGGCTGTTGCTGCTGCTGCTGCTGGCACGAAGCAGTTCCTGAAGCTGGAGCAATTCGATGGACCATGGGAATTTATGCGCGCGTGTGTAACCAAAAGTGAGATGGTTTTAAGGCGAAAGTCAATTGCTTTCGTGAGTGAAATATGGGATGGTTTTTAGTCGAGCTAGTTAGGAGGTTGAGGATGAATTAGGCTGGAGCACCATTTGCGTGGGGTCTCAAGTGCTTCCGGTGGCGATTTCCCTTTCACCTTCTCGAGAGGAAGTCCAGACTAGTGAAACCAGGCAAACCTGAATTCGGATGTTCGAAAATCGGATGTATTCAACCATTTATCTTCTGTTGCTAACGACATCGCATTAGCCATAGCATTAGCCTACTTTGCTAGACGGTGTAACATATTGAAACATTCATAGTGAAAGTATTGCTGGTGGAAAAAAAGGCGACAACCACGACGACATCGACAGTGTATGATAATGCCATTGTAATCAAATATTTAATTCAATAATACTTAAGCCATTCCCCAAGCGCCAACAGCTTCTGCCAACAATATATCGTATACAAAACGAATTACACTCTTCCCCGACCGCAGCGCGGTCCCGTAGAAGACAAAAAATGTAAATTCGTGGCCATGTAACTGCAAAGGCCCCTCGCCATGGAAGGTATGAGACGTATTAAGAGATCACAAAACAAGACATAAAAGCATACACAGACACGCAAGATGCAAGCTGTCCTTCTTCACTCCATCCCATCGTCATCATCATCATCATCATCGTGATATCGCAGGGGGACATCGACACACGTGCGACCCGAAAAATAGACATTCGGAGAGACGCAAAAATGAGTAAAAATTAACGATAACCTCGTCAAAACTATTAAATTTATTGGCCACCAGCCTACTGCGCCGACCCCGGAAGGCAACGAGAAGGGGGGAGGGTTGACACGACGTGCTAATCGCCATTTTCCGCGCGCGCCCGCAGAGGGCTGCTGCGTGTAACGAAAATGACAGCTCCAAGCGCGGCTCCGACGATTGACCCCTTCCGCTGGCTGCCGGCGACGATGCCATCTTTCGCCCGAGCGTAGGAAGAAGAGTGTATTCAGAAAATTATGAATGAATTTTTATGATCATAAGCTGTGTCCGCTCGATCCGTCCCAACCCTTCGTGTCCGTCTGTCCGTCGTCCGTCCGCCAGTTGGAAGAATTGAAAGAAGATTTTTATCGCTCGCTTGTTCGTCAATTTGTTGATTTATTTAAAAGCCCGAGCACTCTCCCGGAGCATTAACACCCGTAGGATTGACCGAAGCTTCTTCTTCTTCTCCTTTGACAGATCATTTGAGGTTTAGATTTCACTTCAATTAATTCACGCTACGGAGATCGTGTTGTCGAGATATTGCTGCCTGCTCAGTCGGTCCAGGAGATTGACGTGGCCTGAGAAAAAGATATAGGTTAGAACGAAAATGGCTTTCCCGGTCCTGATCGCCCGCAGTCACTGACCCTCAAAACATCCAACGTTGAATAAAAGCCGGAATCCAGAAGCCCACGGCTACCTCATTTGTTATTCATACACCGGCGGTGCCCGGCCCTGTCAGTCCGTCAGAGTTCCATTGAAAGTGTAACAATAACAATTCCCTCACAAAATGCCCTCCATTTGAAGAAATGACTCGTTTCGGCCGGGGTGTCCGAATCGACATCGCTGTCGACGACGATGATGGTGCGAAATTATGACCGTAAGATTCAATTCACTCGGATCATTATAGAGCGAGTTCACACGCCGCACAGAACTCCCAAAGAAAAAAGAGCTACGATGAAAAATGTGAATGCTCGATTAAGTACGTTTAATTCATTATTCATCATCACTCACAAGTGGCTTCTTGTGTTGGGTCGCGGTCGGATTTCCGTTACCCCATAGGAGGCGGTGCGTGGCAATGAATCACCGCTTGCTATTTTGACAGTGACACGTCAAATCACAGTGTTGTGCCAAAAATAGGACTGAATTCACGGCGATTTCCCACGATTTAATTTCCGAGAACGGGATCAGGTTTGAAAATTACAAACACACACACACACACTCACCAACAAACAGGACCGAAAACTGAAGTGCTGTTGAGTTAAGCCTCCCACTTGGCGTGCTCTCATGGTCTCTGCTCTGGAATTGGGAAGGAAGAATGAGAATCATTTTCCTTTCACAGTTCGGGAGTTGCTGGCAAGTGAGCTCGCGCGCGGTGGTAGAACTTGAGCTTTGTTTACATTCCGCTGGAGAGGCATCTCTCCGGCCCGGGTGAGAGGCCGCGAAGGAGTTGAAATTGTAACAAGTGGAAAGTGAAGTGAGTGGTTCGGAATGTTTTGATTGGTAAGTGGGAGCTTTTAATCAAAAGTTTGTTTGATGAAATGGGGATCGGGGAAGACGGGTTCTACGTGCGTTTGTGGCAGAAACGTGGTATGGGATGATTTTGGATGTTGGATTGGTTACGTCCCTACTGGGGACTTACGTCGGGTTTTGAATACGAATTCTGGAGTTGTTCGTAGATCAGATTTCAATATTCAATAGTGAAAACAAGCAAAAGCAGCATTGTCAAATTTTCTTCTCTTTTTTTGTTGTCAAACTGACATTGATGGGATGCAAAGAAATAGATTTTTTGAAATTCCAATTCTTATCTGTACTCTCAAGCTTTGAAAATCTATTTCATTTGTTAAGCATATTAACTTGTTTCTGTTTCAGTTCTACTGTTCTTCAGAGAGTGTAACGATCAAAATTGGCCAACTTAAACTTGAAGCATTTCTGTTAATCATACATTATGGAAAACCTGAACACCCCTCACTTTGTTGGGGGGTACATGCAGAATGATACATCTATTTTGATTTTGACATTTGCTCTTCAGTTATCTAAATGGCACCCAAGAAAGAGGAGCAACTTATCAAACAATTTCGCATGACGAGTTATCGAGTCCGGTTAAAAGTGGCCAAATCAAATGTCACCAACGTAGTAAAAGTGTTCGGGGAACGTGAAAAAAGAAGTGGTCGGCGGTTTCAAGCGGAATACCAACCTTTCCGATCGAGACGTTGCAAACAAGATCAAAGTGTCACCTACAATGGTGTATCAAGCTAATAGATGTGCCAATCTGTAAACTCATAACAAGATAGTGACTTTAAATCACGACGATAAACAAAATAAGAAGGCAAAAATACGATCCCGGAAGGTGTACGCAACGATGCCTACGAAGTTCTAGGAATTATGAGAGTAATAGACGACGGAGCCTTTATCATGGCAGACTTCAAATAGCTTCCTGGGCAGAAGTTTTATAAAACAACCGGAAGAAGATGGCAGACTTTTTCAAGCATATGAAACTGACGAAGTTCACTAAGAAATATCAGTGTCGGCAGGCTATCTGTACCTGCGGTTGGGAAACTGTAATTTTCATTGCCAGGAAATTTACCTGAACGGGTGTCCGATGAAACTTCTTTTTCTTACACGAGCCCGCTTCATTTTCTAACATGATCCGCTTTATTTGGCAGCCCTAAATATGCACCTTTAAAATTGAGAAATGATCCATAACAAATTCAATGTCGTTTCATAAAAAATACATTTATGACCCATAAGACTCTGGATTCATTTAAAAAAAAAGTAAATGATTCACAGTTTCAATAATATATGGAGCATGTACATCTTATTCATTGCACAAAAGTAGCATTCTTTCGATTAATTTCGTAACATTGACATTTCATTGCAATGTCGTTGGTTCGAGTACCATTGTACACATGCCCTTTTCGCTCAATTTTCATAAAACATCTGTTAAATTTCCAAGCCTGCCGCACACTAGCTGAACTATTAAAAAAACGTTCTCTTCATATCTTTAATTCTAGCCAAAAACATTGTTGTTCACTCTCGGTGCCTCATGGTGATGAGCGAACATCTCCTTCTACATCATAATCGTTACTCCTCGCACGGAGAATATATAACATAACAATTAATGTATGTAAAACCATAAATGGTGGTAACCATTAATTATACTGGTGGGGACCAGTATCGCACCGCTTCACGGTGTTTCTCTCCGAGGTCTCTACGTTGGAGACGACGAGAAAAACTTTAGTGATCGTCAGTCGGTGCGAATCAAAACAAACCCAAAAAGGAGAGAGTTCCTCTCCCATGTGCGCATCAGTAAACAGAGTGCACACAATAGATCGCTAGAATAACTATACAAGCCACAGTGGTACATGAGCGTCTTCCAACCGGACATTTTTGCCTGTTGAAGTGGCGGACATAGTCCGTGCTTCGACCTACCCCGCAGTGGGATGTTAGGCAAAAATGTCGTTGGTTCGAGTACCACTGTACACATGCCCTTTTCGCTCAATTTTCCTAAAACATCTGTTACATTTCCAAGCCTGCCGCACACTAGCGGAACTATTGAAAAAACTTTCTCTTCATATCTTTCATTCTAGCCAAAAACATTGTTGTTCACTCTCGGTGCCTCATGGTGATGAGCAAACATCTCCTTCTACATCATAATCGTTACTCCTCGCACGGAGAATATATAACATAACAATTAATGTATGTCTAATTTTTGTTTGACCAAGTTTGATCATAACACCCTCTATGTTTAAAAACATGTAAACATGCTACTTGACTTCCATTCAATCCACCTGTAATTTGAGTGAAATCAAATAAAGATTGCACAGCTTCAGTGATTGCTAACGAATTTAAAAATATATTCTTAAAAATAAAGTTGTTGCTCAGGTATATTCGAACGCAGGCTTTCAAGGTTTCCACTCCTCCCTAACCTTCAAGTTCTGATTATTGCTTGTGGGATTGATTCACCAATACTTTTGATAATCGGTCTGCAGGTAGATATCGCATAATCTACTTCACGAAGCTTGCTGGTGCCCTGTTACTAAATTGACTACCAGCTTTGATTGACAGTCAGCCTTACGTTGCGTGGCGTTTGAGATGATATGACTCGCTCTCACACGAGGCGACAAACGTCACCTTGTATGTGCAAGCGAGTCGTGTCACCTCACACGTCACGCAGAATAACCCTTAGTATAAGTGACATCCGGCATGGTCTTCGGACTGCCAACCGTTTCTTGGCAGGGAATTAGTTTCACTTCCAGGACCTCAACCATTGTGGCATGTGAGATCGAGTTGTGCGCTTCACGCTTGCCTCAGATGGAGTGAAAACCAGACTGTAGTTCGCCATGTTGATCCTTCGTAGTTGACAGTTTTCCATTCTTCTGGTCGCCAGTCTTTCGTCATTCAAGGGAAATTTTAGCCTCTCCAAGGTACTCTGTTTTGAATCCACTTTTCAATATTTACATCAACTTCCGCTTCAACTTGGTATCATTCGTGAAGATTAGCCCTTCAATTCATAGTGTTTCCATTAGGATTAGCTTTAATCATGAATAAAAGAAAACCCTTTATTAAACAGCATTTCGTTCCCACCAAGCCGGAACGTATTGGAATATTTCAAGCTTAGACCTTAAGAAGCTTCATATAGCTTCTGATTGTTCACGACTGACCTGCTTCCGTAACCGACAAATACTTATTTCTTCCTAAGTAAACTTTTCTGGTTCCTCCATGTAGGTGACCTTATATTGACGTTTGCCCTGTATGAATACAGTATTCTTAGCCATTTGATCAATATCCAAGTTATGCTTCAGTGCCAAGGCTAATAAGTAGAGTAGCGTATAACCGATGAATAATGAGATATCGGAGCCGATGCGTGGCTGCAGCCAGCATCATTTCACTTTCATGTGACTTGAACTTCTGGAGGTTGTCATCTACGTTATGGTTTGTTTAGAATCAACTGGGTGTTCCAATAGTTGTCCGAGTTCGCGGAAGACGCATCAATTCCTACGGCGCTACCGACCACTGTGGTTTGATCCTTGCTACTTAACAGTTGGTCTATCAAATAACAGCGTGAGCGCAGATTTGTTGTTGATTCAAAGCCACTTAAACTACTTCTTGAACTATAGCATATGCATCTCAACTATACCATATGCATCTCATTCTCAGAAAAATTGAAACATCAATTGATTGATTTCACTCCGACATAAACAGAAAAAATGTAATAAAAGTGCACGTTTACGTCAAATCGTTTCCTGTCTTCAGTGAACGTATACCTTTCAGCATTCCAAACATTCTAAACTTTGTTTGCAGAATACTGCAGAATATCTCTATAGAGATTGATCGAGAGAGGTTCTGATTCTATCGTGTACATCGGCAAATACAGCTTCTAGGCCCCACTATTGTAAGGCCCCCAGACACGCTCCGAATGTTGTACAACATTGACTCCGCCCCTGGAAATTTGGTCGAGTTGGAGTGTCTGTGTCTTACGACAGATTTGGCAAACCGTCTGACAAACCTGTCATACAACTTCGCCACAGATTCTCCGACTTTACTCCAACTCGACCAAAGAGGGTAGAGAACGGATCAATCGCCCCACGACCCTATTCCAATCATGGGGTTAACAAGAACATAGGGCACTCATTTTGTGTAGTATGATACTATACATAACATTGCTTTACATTTACATGTGTTAATTGCTGCTGTCTTGACATGACCGCGAATTGATAGTGACAGTGATTAACGTATAGGTCGGAAGTAAGTATGGAATTCGAAAGTCAGACTTCCGAACTTTAATTTAATATAACTTACCTCCACTTCCAGTATGAAGCTGTCTTGAGTCTCTTTAACAGAAGGCTTCTAAACTATTTCCAATCTATTTAAAAACAAAAAAATCAAATTTGACACAAATTATTCAAAAAAATCATCACAAATTATTCAAAAAAATTATTTAACACAAATAAAGGGTGATACGGTCAAAATTTGGTCAAGGGAAAACGCGTGTAAATCGGTGAAATCGTTTATTTAAAATATCAAATTAAATTTCTTTTTCAAGTTCAATTAGTATAAAATTCAGGAAAAATATTCAGTTAGGCTTCCGCTTTTCCAAATCCGAATTGCCGGGCCGTACGCTTGACCCCTGCCATCAGATTTTGTACAGCCACCTTGTCCACCTTCTTCGCCGCAGAAAGCCAGTTTGCCTTGAACTGCTGCTCGTCCTTAGCAGTTTTTTTGGTCTTCTTTAGGTTCCGCTTGACAATAGCCCAGTATTTCTCAATTGGGCGGAGCTCTGGCGTGTTGGGAGGGTTCTTGTCCTTGGAAACCACCTGCACGTTGTTGGCGGCGTACCACTCCATGGCCTTTTTACCGTAATGGCAAGATGCCAAATCCGGCCAAAACAGTACGGAACAACCGTGTTTCTTCAGGAAAGGCAGAAGACGTTTATTCAAACACTCTTTCACGTAAATTTCTTGGTTGACAGTCCCGGAAGCTATGAAAATGCTGATGATATCTGGGGTAGGGAACGGCTTAAGCACCTCAAGACCCTATTCCAAGCACGGGGTAAACGTTAACCTACAATGCTCATTTTTTTCAACTACATGGAGCACCATACTGCAAAAAATGAGTATTTTAGGTTAACGTTTACCCCGTGTTTGGAATAGGGTCTTGGAGTGCTTAAGCCGTTCAATACCCTGTATTGTATTAAAACGTTCAAGTTGATCTGTAAATTTTACTTTTTTTGCCTGGTCTCTTTGGCCAGGCTTTATGTTCAGGCAGTGATGTTCATAACATAATAAATTCAATTTTAAAACGAACAGTTGATCTCGTTAGGATTTTTCGTTTTCTCACCTTGCCGCTAAGAATGGCCGCCATCATGGCCGATTCACATTGTCACTTCAATTTTTTCAAGGCAAAAATCTATCAAACTACACCGATTTCACTTGCCAAATCACTTAGACTTGTTCGCAGCAGTGCAGCAAGTATCCTATTGAGGTTCGGCAAGTGAATTCTTTGTAGTTTCTTAGATTTGTGCCATCCAAAATTCGAAGTGGCTATCCAATTCAGCCATGATGGTGGCCATTTTTGTATTTCAGTGACCTTCACCAATGCGGCTAAACCGATGTCTGTGTTAACATAATACATTTAATTTTACTAACGTACATTTTTACAAGGATCATAAGCTAAAAATATTTTCAATTTTCGTTAAGTTTTGTTACATTAAATGGAAACATCCATTACATGTTACAGACTCAAAAATAAATCATAACAAGTTATGTCACATATCATCCTTTTTCCATGCTGATTCCACGATGTTATTCGGGCTGTAATAAATTCATTAGAAAGCTTTAAAATTTCGATCGCTTTTCTGGATCGCTAAATCTGGATTTTCAAGTTGTGAAGAAATCTTATTTTAACTGCATCCAACGTCAACGTAGTGCCAGACACTTTGGGGTCTGTTTTCATGAGCCGCTGACATAAGATCTTCAACGTACGGCTCAACAACACTCCGGCTTAACTTCGCTGGGTTATCTTGAAAAACGTTTCATAATTCATTCATTCTGAGGCAGACAAGAGTTTATGTTTTCCATGCTCAAACCTGACCTTATCGTCCAAGGCATAACCCTTGACCAGCTTTACGACACCCCAGGATCTTTCGGGAATGAGCATCATCTTCATGGCGAATGCCCATGTCGTGTAATTTGTATGATCCTTGAGCCTTTCGATGACTGGTAAGGCAACTCTGCAACTCCTGCTGTAGCTCCATCTTAATTGCTTCTGCCATCTCCGTTTACGCTGATCATTTATATTCACTGTTTAGTTCTTCAAACAGTGTCACAGTGGAAGTGTAGTGGACCTATATTTATTTGTAATTGAAGTTTAGTATAAGGTAGACTGCACAGTTGCACGATTGCAATATTTATTCTCTCAAACAAAATTTGATTATGGTTAATGGAATCACAGAATACTGAAGAATACTTCGCAACTCATGGATTTCGATTATTCAAATGTCAGAATCAACGAGGAGATCAAGTCTTTTTCTCACATTGATCATCCAGAAACTTCCGAAAACCCCCCATTTCGACGACCACAGTTCTTCGATTTAAACACCCCATCGCAGTTCACAAAGTAGGCCATCGCGATTAACCGACCGCCGAGCTTTCCATCCCGTTGCTATCGTCGAGCGAGAACACACAAAATTAGGCATTTCCCTAGCAACCGCGCACCGTTGGATCGCATTTCGGCCGTTGTCTCATTAAATCACCCACGCGGGAGCACAACATGGGTGGCTTTCGAACCAGTGGTAAACACGCCGTCATGTTCTTCCCTCCTGATTAGATATCATGCCTCCGGAGCTCTCGGAACAATGGGGAAATTAATTAAAGAGCTAACGCGCCATCCCTCCCCCCGAGAACTAGCCTTCTATATTGAATTTTAATTAATTGCTCTTGTTTCTAAACGGTGTGTTCTTTTCCTTCTCCGTCTGTTTTCTTCCAGAAATCGTTCACGCTCATTCTGCAAGCCCTGGACACCTTCAACGAGTCCTATCCAAGTAAGTATGACGAGCCGCAAGGCAGTGAGTGGCGGCGGCAGGCAGGGGTGTTAAAAACACATGCTCTCATTTCATCCTACATGAAGTTTTCACGTCGCGAAAAATCGCACCACCATCGATTTCGTGAGCCTGTAATTCGTCATTTTCCTTGCAGTTGGCGCGTTTCCCACCGCGTGTTAACGATGAGGTCAGCGTAATGATGATATTGTTGTTACCTGATGATGATGACCTGTTGATGATGATGATGATGATGGATGTTGTGATGATATGATGATGATATTATTATTGTGTGTGTGGTAATGGCTATTGGTCATTAATGGCCTGTGGTATTATTATTATTTATTAATGGCTATTGTGTATTGCAAGCAATGTGTGTGTGTGTTGTGTTGTTGGTAATACATATTATTTGATATTATTAATGAGCAATGGTAGTATTGGTGTGTGTGTATTATTATTAATGTGTAAGTAATGGTAAAGTAATAAGTAATGGTAATGAAACTGGCGAGAAAGCGGTGTGTGTATTGGTGTTGTTGTTGATGATGATGATGACGTGGTGATGATGAGTGTTGATACGGTGATGATGATGTTGTTGGTGTTCGGTGATGATGATGATGCGTGTGTGATGATGATGTCTGTGATGATGATGATGACACATGTGTATGATATTGTTGGCGTGTGTGTTGTGATGATGTGTGACGTGTATTTATTGCGTATTAATGGTATTTATTTATGTTGTGGTATTCAATGATGATGATGGTATTTGGCTGATATTAATTATTTGCTGTTTATTATTATTATTATTAATGATGATATTATTGTTGATGATGATAATGTTATTGGTGTTATTAATGATGATGATATTGATGATGTTGTGTCATTGTTGATGATGATATTGTGTGTGATGATGTGTGTGTAATGGTAATGTGACGATGTTATTGTTGTTGTGATATTGTTATTGATGATGTTGGTATTGTTGTGCCTTTAATTCAGTAAGTAATTTAATGACTAATTCAATCGTCATTTATTATTTATTGTATGTTATTGTGTAATGGTATTGTGCCGTAATGATGTTATTTCTGGTATTATTTGACTGTGTTGTTGTGATGTTGAAGCTGATGATGTGTTGTTTGTGTTATTGTTGTGCTATTATTGTGTGTGTTATTGTGTGTGTACTATTCAATGGAATGACATTAATGGTATTAATATTGCGTGATGATATTGTTGTTGTTGTTGTTATTCGGTGTTGTTGACGTGATATTTATTGTTGTGTTATTATTGTTGACGGTGTTGACGGTGACGGTCTGATGATGCGGTGATGTTGTGGAAGTGATATTCGTGATGTTTACGGTGATGATGATGTTTAAATGGTGACATTAATTGATGATGATGATGATATTCGGTGTTGTGTTGGCGTGTTGTTGGTATTCATTGATGACGTGTGCGTGTGTGTGTGTGTGTGTATTTGTTTGTTGATGTGTGTGTGTGTGATGCCGTGTGTGTGTGTGTACCGGTAATGATGATGGCGTGTGTGCGTGTGTGTGTGCTGTTGTTGTGATGTGCGTGCGGTGATGATGATGACCTGGTGTTGGTATGTGGTGACTGTTTGATGTTGATGGCGGCGGTGATGTGATGTGATGATGTGTGTGTGTGTGTGTGATGTGTGTGTGTGTGTGTGTGTGTGTGTGTGTGTGTGTGTGCCTGATGTGTGTGACTGTGTGTGTGTGTGTGTGACGTGATGATGCTGATGACATTGGCGATGACGGTATGGTGATGATGATGTGTGTCGTGATGATGATGTGTTGGTGTGATGGTGTGATGTGATGATGATGGTGTGTGTGGTGCGCTGTGTGATGATGACGATTGTGATTGACGTGTGTGTGTGTGTGATGTGCTGTGTGTGTGTCTGTGAAATGTCCAGTGTGGCGTGTGTGTGTGTGTGTGTGTGTGTGTGTGTGTGTGTGTGTATGACCGGCTGATGGTATTGATGAAGCGTGTTGTTATTCGCTGGCCGGCAAGTGTTGTTGTGTTCGTGTGTGGTGTGTGTTGTGTTGAAGGCGTGTTCTGTGTGTGTGTGTGTGTGTGTGTGTGTGTGTGTGTGTGTGTGTGTGTTGTTTGTGTGTGTGTGTGTGTGTGTGTGTGTGTGTGTGTGTGTGTGTGTGTGTGTGGCTTGTGGTGGCCTGTGTGTGTGTGTTTGTGGTTATTATTATTGCCATTATTAATGATGATGATGATGATGATATTATTATTATTGATGATATTATTGTGTGTGTGTGGCTAATGTGTGTGTCCAATGTGTGTATTGTATATTAATAATGGCGGATCCAGATCC